>JAKUCM010003270.1:0-22780 GCA_023374145.1 Lepidium sativum
AGTTTCTGAAACAGAGTATTAAAGATGAATTGAATTTTGTATCACAATCATATTTGATCGTGTGATCAATCCAGAAAAGAAATAGAGAAACTTTTGTCTTTATTAGGTAGAAAGAGTAAACCAACAACAGTTTTTTGACAACCAACAATGAGTTTAAGTAAACTTCCAACAAAGTGGAAAGTTAAGAGTTTGAAACTCTTGTTTCTTATGACCCTTAACTAACAGACACGACTCTAACACCCACTCCCATAACAGACAAAAAGGCATCATTATCGAATGAATCAGTACGACACTCATTTGCTTGGTTCCACTTTCTTTTTCTAAAGATTGATTGTTGATGATGCAAGTTTCTAAGCCATCATACGTCATCATTCCTGGAAATGAAACCAGACAAATATCAAAACATATTAAGTTGTCTGCTCTTTCACATATTAAAAAAAAGTAAGGATCGGAACTAAACTCACACCTCTTGTGAACCTCTAAATTCTGATTTCAGACATGGATAGATGTTTAAGAAAAGAGTCTAAGCTTCTTCTACCATAACTATTTATATTTGTATAACAAAATAAAAAAATGGACATCAAATTGAACAAATTATCATGTAAGAATTAGGCATCATATAAGAGGACCCATTTAGACAGTGACTATAAAGAATTCTACCTCACACACAATCCTCTTCTTGTCTCTCTTTACCAAGTGGGAGAGTAAAGAAAGAGACTTATCAAAAAGATTTTTTTCAAGAATTAGATCTCTATAACCTAAATTTTCTCAAACTTTATCACATGAATTATACGAATCAAGCTATAACGGAAAATATTAATATAGATAATTAATCACTGACCAGAGAGTTATTTTACGAAGAATTGAAGATTACGGTAGCTGCCATAAAAAACTAATAGTAGAACCAACAAACTACCGAGTGTTCCAAGGAATCTTTGAATTTTTTGGTATGTAAAGCCAAATATTTTGCTCAAAATATTGCTTGTTTGTCGAAAAATTACAAATGTTTAAAAATGAAAGAGAAAGCCTCTCCATGTGGTGGAACTTCAAATTGGACCCACCATTGAGACATATTATCAGAAACATATAACATAGTTTATCATCATGTACCAACAAATCACTTTTAGGATGATACTGATTAACTTACACAAAACAAAGTCAAAACAAACGTGTGACTAAAGTTGTTACTTCTTGTCTTTATAGATATTAGATCTGACATGTCTTACTATTTTCCATTTCCAAAATGAGCAACATATCTCAAGTCGAAGATTAAGAGAAGAATGTAAGAAATAATTGATGTTGTTTACTCTCTTGTTTGTTGAAATTGATGCTAATAATCTCTCTCTTGCTTCCTGCTGCAGCAGCCCATCCTTCTTCTAGGTCTTTCTAGTTTAGATATGGTTTTATGGTTCTTTGTTACAACAGAAAAGCCAGCTTGATTTATCCTGCTTCATCAGATGATAAAAATGCTCTGTTATACAAACAAGATGATTGAAAAAAAACAAAAAAAAACATGCTCATGACATGATTACAAACAAACAAGTTCATACCAAGTTTTGTTAAACAAACAAATTCATGCACAAATTTGTTTAAAAACATAATAACTCCAGAGACTAATATTCGAGTTTATTAGCTACTAATAATACTTTAAAGATCAGATGAATATAAAAAGTGGTATATTTTGAACAAACATAAATTTATAGAAAAAATTACGAGATATAAAAATGGTTCCAAATTCAAAATTGCAATGACAATATTAGAGCATCACCAACAGTGGATACACTCATTTGGAGTTCTTCATGATAAAATATTAATATTTTTATAAAATTTTAGTTTTTTATTAATCTTTTTTAAGAAAATTTTTCAATCAAATTATGACATCTGGGTTTTGAGTATCTAATAAATTAGTATGAGTCTATTAAATTCTTAACAATTCTCTCACATATTTTTTTTATTATTTTAACAATTTTTTAATATCAAAAGTTTAATAAAAAAACTGCTTTTGAAAAAGGTGGAGACGATGATGTCATGTGTCTTTTGCCGATTAGTTGCTTCAGTTTTTGAAATTTTTATTTTACTTATATAAAACCAATTATCTTATAGTACAATATCTTTTACATATAAAATTTATATCAAAATTTATCATTATTTTGTTTTCTACAAAAAGAGATTTGATTCATTTAGTTTGGACATACAAAAAAATGTCTTTTTCATTACAAATTTTTTATATTATCCTTTCATAAAATATTCATTTAATTATTTTATTGAAATTCATCTCAGCAATAATCATTTAAACACAAAAAATCTTTTGATTATCATTTTTGTTACCTAAATCCCAACAAGCAACAATTTCAAAACTATCTTCTAACCCACCACACACTCAATACATATCAAATCATGAATTTTCACCAACTTTTACCATGTTATTATTGTTGTTCCAAATTATTATCTATTTTATTGATCGATAATTAATATAAAAAAATATTACTTGTATCTGTATGTCATTTGGAAATATTTTTACTAACTTATAAGGGTTTATAGAGAGTTTTTAAGGTATAAACCAAATAATTAAAATTTAAACATAAAATAAAATTATATAAATTAAATGTAAGCTAGGATGTTGAATTTTTATTAAAAAATCATTGTAGAGTGTAAATTTTAGAGGACATTGAATTCTTAAATGGAAAAGAGAGAAAATAATTTGGAATGCTAGAAAATAATGTGGAGGGTGTTGAATATTTTTATCATTGTACATAGCTTTAGTTGAGTCATCATACCTACCAGATCGAAAAGAATTCATCGATCTCTTTTATAGTTTAGAAGATTGAATTACTCTTCCTTATTTTGTTTTTGATAACTTGAACTTTTGTTTAATGGTTAAAATCCAGTGTGAACTATTTATATGAAAATTTTATAAAGTATTTTGTTAAAGTGTTCAAACATTATTAAAGAGGTAGCTCATTCAATTATAGGTAGTGGTGTTATCATGCATAAAATTTGAACTATGGATTGGTTCTCTAGAGGCGGACCCACATTAGGTTAAATTATAAAAATATATGTAAGCTCAATTCAATACATAATTTTGCCTAATTTGGTTAAAGTTTGTAGGGTTGAACCCCATTAACATAAGTTCGAGTTCACATGCTGATTTTAGGCTTGTTTTCTTTTATAAGTATTTACTAATTCTAACTTAAATAATTATTATTTTTATTAGACCTGTAAATTCAGTTCTTAGTATAAAAAAATCACTAAGAAAATTTAATAACAAATTTGAAATAAGCAATACGATTTTTTTTTTTTTTTTAAAGATAATATTCTTTTTTTTTTTTGTTAACACTTAACTATTCAGTTGATAAGACTCGATCCATAATCTAAATACTCCAATTAAAATAGGATGTGATTCAAACTGATAGTAGAGTTGAGCTAACTAAATTACATGTTTCTTGACAAATATTATTCATGATTGTTGGAATGTATTAGGCATATATTTTGTTTTACAATTTGCCCTTAAATATATATATTTTCATAATTGTCTTTCTTTATTTTCATATATATTTTATTTTGAAGAAATAAAGAACAGTAGAGGTAGAGATTTGTATTCTTGTGGGTTGGATTTGGGATCCAAATTTAGATTTATAATATATCAAATGTGATCGATGATTATAAACATTAAACAATGAAAGAATGCATAAAAAATAAGAACAAGAATAATCGTTAAACCGAGGTAGTACGATTCATTATGGAACCCAAAGATAAATAATAATAATATTTTTGGTTTTTAAAATCAATTAAAATACACAAACTTGAACGTTCAGATTTATCTAAAAAGGTAAGAATATTTGCTTTTGTTATCTCTTTTTTTTTTTTTCCAAACCGTGTGAACTAACATTATAGTTTTGATTGAAAGAGATGATAATAAATAGTATGATTTTGTTAGATTCGAAAAAATGTAATTGATGAATAAAAAAGTACTAAGGAAATCGAATAATTGGTCGATATGAATTGCGACTGAGTTCTAAGAATTGAAGTGAAGAATCATTAAATAGACCCATTTAAGGTAACGGTTTCCTTAACAGATAAAGAATTTATCTGAGTGATTGTGACTGCTTCAAATTCCTTTTTATTCCGACTGGCTGAAATTCGAAGTTCCATCATAAATTATGTCTTTTTTTCCCTTTTCTTTTATTGGATTGCTTCTTATTTATTTCTTTCTGCTTTTTTTCTTTATATTTATAATAAAAATTAGTGAAGTGTATAGGCTTGCCTATCTATAAATTTGTGTATCTTTGACAAAATCATGTGAGTATTGAAAATTTATTTGTGGTGAATAAACTGCTATAACATGTATCATGTGTTTATCCTCTCGTGAACTTTTTTTATCAACTTCTTTATCACCATAATAAAAGTAATGCTACTATAGAAAATAGATTACATAATAACAAACACGAATGTATAAGGTTTAGACTTTAGATTTTAAGATTTAACTTTTATGTTATAGTGAAATTCGTGACATTTTCATTTGAACTTTTCATTATTATTATCTGATGCAAAAAACATATGTATACAGATACTCCTCAGATTTGGCTTAGGAGCGTATTTATCTGAATGAACTCTTGCAAATATTTCGTGAAACTTTAAAAATGGTGTCCATAATTAGTTTGTTTTTCACGGTATCTGGAAGATTTCTTCGGAATTTAAAACCATGTTTATAGTTTATTTCCTTTATTAAATCATACGATATATAGTTTGGTCCAAAATCTTAGAAGATTTGTTTGTGTTTTTTTGTCAGCAATTGGATCAACAAAACCCAATCGATTCTGGTTAAAACTCACACCGTTAAATCTCTTCATTTTCTTTTCATTCATAACGATGAGGGATCCAATCGCGGTGTATGAAAATAACATAAAATGAGCTCTACTACCGATCCACATGTTCTTGATAATTTACTCATATTTATGTTTATGTAACTTCTATTTGTTATTAGACGGGCATTATTTTAATTACGGTGGTGAAGATGTTAATAAAAAAGTTAATGAGAGAGTGAACAAATAAAATTTACGACACAAATAAGATTTCAATTCTTACATGTTTTTCCTTGTATCTAGAAACTTTTGAGATTCAAAATCATTTTAGTTCCGTCCTTAAGTTCCTAAGACTTAAATCATAGACATATATTTTGGTGGAAAATGTTAAAGGACCTTAAATGATAAATACATTACAATAGAAACGCTTAATCGGTAAGTTTAGGCGAAGTAGTAAAACAATTAACTAAACAAATATATACAAGAACGTAATATTAAAAAGCATATATTAATTAGAGGGGTTGTCTTGTCAAGCACAAAGCCTACGTTTCTTTAGATGAATGGCTAAAAAAAGATGCGATTAAGGAGCAAAGAACTTTCCATATTTGGCAAATATTCGTGTGCAAGTACTTTTCGTTTCGAGCCAACAACTAAAGCAATCAAAGTTCATTTACAAAAAAAAAACAATACTAAAGGACAGATTAGTAGGAGGAGCTAGCTCAATCTAAAATCAACCATAATACAGAACTGTACTATTTATTCTAAATTTTTTACTCAGCTTATTTTTTTTCTTACAAAAGATACGTGTCTAATTCTTTGTGGTTGTCTTAATTTTTATTATAGTCTATGTAATTCCTAATGCAGTAATGAGAATAACAAAAATTGTTTTAAAGACATTAAATAGAAAATATAAAATATACAATTAAGGGACAAGTTTTAAGTGCATTTACACCTCTCACGCACCTGCAAAAGAGGTACTTAGTCCTTACCTTAAGTGAACACTCTTACTATATATACAAAGTAGCTATAGTGTCCATGTTCAGACATTAATCTCTAACATACAGTTTCGTGGGGTCCTTTACTCTCCAATCCTTCTTAAATTCTACTCTTCTCTCTTGTTTTCGTGAGAAATCGAAAGCAAACACTTAAACATTAGTGAGCTCTAGCTTTAAAAGGGCTTTAAGATTAAACACAGAAAAGTAGTCAGTGATGATGGTGACTTATGGTTGTTCAATCACTGTTTTTACTCGCTTTCTTATACTTCTTCTGGTGATTCAACTACACTTTGGGACAACAAAAGCAGCTCGACACGCACCGGTTATGCCCTGGTCACCACCTGAGCCACCTAAGGATGATTTTGTTTGGTACCACAAGATCAACCGCTACAAGAACATAGAACAAGACGCGTTCAGACCAACTCATCAAGGTCCTAGTCAAGGTATTGGACACAAGAACCCACCAGGTGCTCCTTAAAGTTACCATCTGGTTTACTGTTTTTTATCACGCAGAGTTCGTTCGTTTACGTTCTATTGTGTGTTTTTCCTGTACGTTGGTTCAAAGAAAAACAAAAAAAATAAGAAAGTGAAGAAGTTACGAAACAGTTTGTTGTGGAGAGGTCAACAACAAGAATAAATCATGAAAGTGATTTTTAGATTTTTTTTTTGTTTTTCTTTTTCTTTTTCCAGAGTGAAAACTTCATCCCTTATGAGAAAAAGGTATGAAGACATATATCTCTTGGGTTGCTTATAGTTCCTTTTTTTGTGTTATTTTTGTTCAATGTTGAGACTTGAGATGTTCATTCTTTTTTATTAAATCGATGTTGTATCTTCTCGGCTAAAATAAAGTTGATGAGTCATGCCATTTTTATTTTCAAGAATCAAAACTAGAATAAAATGAATGGTTAAGTGGTTAGTTAAATGTTTAACGTTGTTATTTTTTATTAGAATTCGATTATGGAAAATAAAGTAATTCTGTATATTTGGAATTTAAGTTATAAATCAGTTTTATTGGTCAAGTGGGTTACCAGAAAGAATGAATACGAAGAAATATCAATCCATCTTTGATCATGTATAGTAGCCAATAGAAGTTTCGCTGGCTAGATCCGTTTGATAATTTAGTTGGTGTAGGGCATCTATATTTATATTCGTGTCAATTATTAGAAATACTAATTTTTATTTGTCCCTATTTACTACATTTTTATGTACAAACATGTTTCATAAATAAATCATTGAGGTTCTTACAAAAAAAAAGAATCATTGAGGTTGTATATAAATTATCGGAAAAATAATACTATACAACGGTTACGTTTTGAGCAAAACACTATTTCGTAAAAGTTTTACTTAAGAGATGCTCTCTTATAAACGTTTCTTACCAACATACATAAATATATATATATATATATATGTGTGTTTAATTAGTAAAAGTTATATTCTCGACACAATTGAGCTATATAGAGTATTTTATATACATGTTAGTTACTCTTATAAAAAAATATCATGTGTTTATACAACAACCTTATTTAAAAATATATTAATCATTTTTTTGTGATTATATTAAAAATTTATGAATGCAAATGTGCGATCAACCCCAAAAGCGAAACAAATAAATAAACAAAAAAATACTAGTCCGTTCAATTGATTTTAGAAAATCAACTTTTATGTCTCTTGATAATTAAATATTAAAATACCAAACTTTTTATATTTTTTGAAATTACTCTATATAAAATACCAACTTCTTAGTACTATTTGGTCCGTTCTGTCAAAAACAAAGGAAATAAAAAATATAAATTTATATATAATTGTGAGTTGAAAAAAAAGGAGAAAAGATATTTTAGATTAAGGATCGTGGGCACGTTAGAGGAAACGCTTTTTGATTGAAGTTGGATTTGGAAAAAGGTAAGTAATGATGTGATACATAAATGGAACTTGTACTAGGTTATTAACAACTTGGCTCTCCAACTTAATAATATTATAATTAGCAGTAAAACAACTATAATTTATATAATATTCAAATATTAAGATGCCGATTAACTTTTTTTTAATGTAAAATGTTCGAATTGTAGAAAGATTAAAATGAATTGTGCGCTGGTTCTTTATAATATGCAGCACATGTGGGGGTTATGTGTTTTCGGCTTTTCAATGGAAGATACTATATTATTAATTTTTAGAGTATTTGCATATGGGCTTCACAGAAAAAAAAAAAAAAAAAAATTTAAAACGCGGAGTCAATCACGGGCTGTCACGTGGCGAACCCGTGCCTCACAGACTCTTAATTAAGAGCTGGGCCGCCACGTGGCAGACCGTGATTGGTTCCGCGTTTTACAATTTTTTTTTTTTTCCCCTAAGAACCCCTCCCCTAAGAGTAGCCGTAATGGTGAGACCCATTAGGGGTCTCTTACCATTTTTTCCTTTTTTTTTTTTTTATAAATAAAAGAAGGAGCCAATCCGGATTCGCCACGTGGCGAACCCGGATTG
Organism: Lepidium sativum; assembly: GCA_023374145.1. Taxonomy (NCBI): domain Eukaryota; kingdom Viridiplantae; phylum Streptophyta; class Magnoliopsida; order Brassicales; family Brassicaceae; genus Lepidium; species Lepidium sativum. Next base: position 8,276 of record JAKUCM010003270.1, read on the forward strand.
GCTCCTTCTTTTAAATTTTTTTTTTAAAAAAAAAAATGGTAAGAGACCCCTAATGGGTCCTCACCATTAAAGCTGCTCTAAAAACCTCCTGATGCCCTTAGAGCATAAACAAAACAGGGACATAAATTGTACACGGCTTCAATCATTTTTTTGTTTTGTCTTCTTCGACTAACTCTTTTTTTGTTAAACTATCTCTTACAAAACTAATCTTTTACTACGTGCTACATACATAGTGAGATCCACTCTTTTACAATTCACGCAGTTGAAAAAAAATCAACATAGTTGCAGTCATATCATTTTTGTTTTTTCAACAAACCATTATAAACTATTCAACAGTCGAATAATTTATTCAACACCTCAAAAATGAACAATTGTAATTAGTCTTATGCAAATGTTTTCTAAGAAATTCGACTAGTCTTTTACATATATAATCAAATATTTGTAATTATATTAGTGAAGATCTCTCAAAAGTAAGTTAGAGCCGACTTATAAGTCCCATATATAAATTGCTCAGTTAAATTTATGGTCCATAGAACCCATAGAAAAAGAGAGGTTCAAATTTGAATGAAAAAAGGATTTGTTAAAGAAGATAATGTAAGAATTATTTTGGGATCAAACATGTATGATTAATGTGTTGGAGTCATTATTAAAAGAGTTAAAAGTATGAGAATACTTTAGTAATTTCTAATTTAATGAAGGGCTGAATTAGAAACTGTTTCTATATAAATAGAAGGTTATGGTCCCCACAACAACCCTAATGAGAAATACAAAGCCGTTCTCTGCATTCGGGTTTGTTGTAGAATAGCTATTGCCAAATCCAGATCATAAGTCATGTATCCTAAATGTACGCTTCCGCTTATGTTCTTATTATTCAGAGACTGACATGTGATTGATTGAGAAATCATTAATATTTTTTAATTTACAATTGGTATCAGAGCACCATGTTCAGTTTCTGTTTGATAATCAGGATAATTTTAATAATAAATTTGGATTTATTAATATGTGAAATTCTAAATTTTAATCTAGATTAAAGAATTCTGAAATCTGTGCTTTTATGTTGTTTGTTCTAAATATAAACATGTTTAGATCTTAGATTTAAGCCTAAAGTTTATTAATTTTTTGGATCTAATAGAATTTCTCATAAGGTTATTTTTTTGAAATTTTTTCAAAAATTTTAGAGCAGTTTTTAGATTGGATTTGGAGCTAAGGTTTATGTCAAATTGTTTAAATCGAAACTTAGGTTATTTTTTCAATAATTTGAACAATTTTCATTCTGGTTTTTTGGCTATGGTGGCTGCTATTTTTTTAGGGTTTCGTTGGAAACCCACTCAGGTTGAATACATGGGTATTTTTGTAGTTTCAGGTAATTTTGGGTTTAATAAAACCCTGAGTTTTATAATGGACCATTTTTCTTTTGGGTTCAGTCTCATTTATTGTTGAATTAACAAAAAATACTTTAGAACGACAATTCTACGATTCGAACTCAAGTTGCACTTCAAGTGCACTATGTCTTCTACCATCGTGCCACTGTGGTATTCTTGCATATTGAATCCACAGACTAGTTAATATATGTCAACGCAAGAATAATAATTAAAGTTCAAGATCAATAATAATTTTGATTGTGCAAGTTTAATATTTGAATTGGATTGATTGATGCATGATGTTGCCAAGGTAACCTCTTTTGCAGATATTTATTCAAGAATAATATTAAATGTTATATGTATATATTCATGTGAATATTAAATCGACCCAAAGGTCGGTTTATATTTGACCGAATTATATACATACATGTGACAATAAATATGTGACAATTATTTGGAATAACTTTGTGAACAATAAATCGATCAAAGATAGGTTATTGTTCATCATACGTTATTGTCAATGTTTGATAATTACAACAAGAGTATCATTAGCAGTTAATATTACTGTCCAAAGACTTGATGTTAATGTTGCACTTGGTATCTTAAGATGGGTTTGTACAACTGTTCATTTTATTATTGTTTTATTTTGGTTTAGTAGCAGTTATTAATAAAGATTGTTCTTTTTCAATAGATTTTACTGCAATATCTGCAAACTTAGGTTCAATTCCAATGCTTAATGGTTCCAATTACAAGGAATGGAAAAGTAAATTTAAGACTGTGATGGGGTGTATGGATCTTGACTTTGCGTTAAGGATGGAACAACCCACGTCTCCTACAGATGCTAGCACTGCTGAGTATAAGGTTGTTTACAAGAAGTGGGAACATTCCAATCGCATTGGTTTAATGATCATTTTGGACACTATTCCAGAAAACTTTAGAGGTGCTGATGAGATCAAAGATCTCAAACAGTTCTTTGCTGAGATGGACTTGCGTTTTGCAAGTAGCAATAAAGCATAAATAAGTAAGCTTTTGTATAGCTTTAGTACCATGAAGTATCACAACAAAGGAAACGTAAGGGAGTACATTTTGGAAATGTCTAACATTGTTTCAAAACTTAAGACTCTCAAGATTGAGCTTCAGGAAGAAGTGCTCATATTTTTTGTTTTAAACTCTCTTCCTCCTCACTTCAATCTAGTGAAATCAAGTTACAACACACAGAAGAAGAAGTGGTCTCTTAATGAGCTAATCTCGTATTGTGTGAATGAAGAAGATAGTGTATGGTTAATGTGTGAATGAAGAAGATAGTGTATGATTAATGGTCTCTTAATGACCCAATGGGAGATTGTAAGAATTATTTTGGGGTCAAACATGTATGATTAATGTGTTAGGGTCATTATTTAAATGAGTTAAAAGTATGAGGATACTTCAGTTATTTCAAATTTAATGAATGCCTGAATTAGAAATTGTTTCTATATAAAGAGAAGGTTATGGTCCCCACAACAGCCCTAATGAGAAATACAGAGTTGTTCTCTGCATCCCATCAACACAGACATCAAGCTATTTCGGGTTTGTTGTGGAAGAACCATTGCCAAATCCAGATCATAAACCATGGATCCTAAAGATACACTTCCGCTTATGTTCTTATTATTCAGAGACTGACATGTAATTGATTGAGAAATATTGGTGTTGTTTAATTTACAAATAAACTTTAGCAACCTAACCCTAAGACCAAGTTATGTTTCCTTTATAATCGATCAAAATCAGTGCTGATTCTTTTCTTTACCTTCTCCCATCTGCAAAATCGAGCTTTCAATTCACGCTTTGTGTTCCTGAAATTTGTAGAGTCGATTACCAAAACTTCAAACTCGTAAGGAATCCAGTCCGAACAACCTATTTTGGGGCCTATAACTTTTGATTTACTCATCCAATGATCGTGCTTTTCATAGTTCTAGAAATCATCCTCTCACGAAGCCGTAGCCGAAAATCTCTTGTCAATCGAAAGCTGTATCAAGGAAGTTACGAGCAGATTAAGGTAAGAGGCGAAATCTAGTTTCAATTTCAAACTTAGAAAAATTCAGGGATTCTGTTCTTATGAATGTGTTCGACTTGGCATATTTAGAGTCGTTTTCAGTTAGCATCTAAGCAATAAAATCTAGGAACTTGTTGGGTTTGGATAATGGACATATCCAGTAAGCCAACATGACCATCATGCGTTCAAATCAAAGTAAGATCTATTCAGAAATCGCGTGTCTTGTCCCACAAATAACCATTGTTGATCTGAAACAAATACCCTAATTTTTGTCTGTTACTTGTGCACGAAGGTCGCTGCTGGGTTTAGTGTTTCAACTTAATTTTCCTGTGTTTTTCAATATGTTCACTTGCTAATCGAGGTGTGGACGTGATATATGCTTGCTACTAGGATAATTGTAAGTTTAATGAAAGTTAATTTATCTTATCAAAATAATTATTAAAGTATTTATTTAAGCATAAATATAAGTATAAGCATAAGTATATATATATATATATATATATTATTTATAAATATAAATAAGTTGATAAATAATAAATAATTTTTACATTATCAATTTTAATAATTCTGTAACTGCTTGCTACTAGGATAATTGTATGATTATATTATATGATAAATAAATACATATGAATATTTATTATACTTGTAATATAAAAATATGATTGAGAATAATTAATATTTTGAGTTGGTAAAGTGAAAAAGAAATATTTAAAGTATTATGTAAACATGTTGTTAAAGAGTGGTGATGCAGGTTCAATTTTTGCTACGGGCCGGCATTCCTACGGAAAATAGACATATGGTAAGTGAACTGACGAGAACGCTTCAGCTCAAAAACCGTTGACGAGCTCTGAGTTGTGGTCTCTCAAAAAATTGTTTTGAACCATCTAGAGGATGGTGAGCTATTATGGGTAGAGTTGGTTGCAATGGCAGATCGTCATGCTTGGTACAACTTAATGAAATTCACGAGTTGTATATGTTTTTTTATGTTAGGATAAATTGCTTTAATTAGACTAAAACTTTAAATTTTAATGGGCAAAAGTGATCTTTTCAGTGAGTAACTGAGTAACTGATTCGAGTTTTTTGGTTTGGCAAAATTTTTATTTCTGGTTTTATTTTATTCGTTCAATGACATTTCATTTAAAGTTATTTCCCTTATTTTTAATATTTTCTTTAATAAATTTTATGAATGATTTAGGGCTATTTTCAAATTTAATTAAAAAAATATTATTTTTGGCAGTGAATACTTTATTAATCTAGAAATAACGAAAATCAAATCCAAATTTCTATAAATTCATTTTTAAAATTTAGATCTTCATCACCACTAAAATATACTTTTATATTCCTTTCTCAAAAGAATTTATACTAAAAGTCTCCCAAAGTACTTTGCACAAGAACATCATTAACTACAAGTTTCTCACCACTCTTTTCATTAATTTCCTAATAATTACATATATTAAGGAATCTAAATTTAAAAGGAAATTAGGCAAACAACCACTTAAAAAGTTCTTACTGGCAAGCCCAAAGATCTCAAAAGCTATACTTCAGCAGAAAAGAAAAGTACCATACAAAACACCCACACCTTGACGGAAGCTAATATTGGATAATCCTTCAACTGCAAGCGAAGACTTAGGTGAAGATAACTTGTCTAGGAACCCTGCACCACAAAATGAAAAATAAAGAGATTATACAAATCTTACTCAGACTGATGGTAACATTCTGGAGAATTTGCGGCGGGATTTTTAGGAATCGCCAAGTCCTCTTCCTTAGTCTTTCACTACAAGAAAACATGGTTTTTGCGATGTCAAAATGGTGTCGCAAAATTGTTTTGCCACTGCAACGTTATTGCGATGCCAAAACCCGCATCGCAAGAGCGTAGCAAAAATGCGATAATGATAAAACGTCGCAAGTTTGTGATGCTATTGCGATACCTTTGTGACACTCTTGCGAGACCGGTAAATATGTCGCAAAAGCATTGCAAACCTGCGACGTTCTTGCGAGACAAAATTTCTATTGCATGTTTGCGACATCTTTGCGTTGGTTTTGCGTTTGACTTCTAAGACATCGCAATTCCGTAGCAGAATTTCCGTTTTTCCCTATAAATATCCCCACATGAGAATGAATTTTGACACCAAACCAAAAGTAATAAGAGAGAGAAACTAGTGAGAGAAAATTTCATTTGACAAAAAAAGTCCAATAAATTATAAATCTTAATAAAATAAATGACGTCGGAACATGAAGTGTTCACTTTATGAGGATGGATGTATAATCGAAGGGATATGGAGACCGGAGAAGTGACGAAGGAGTTTCGAGATGAGCTACGGGCATTTATAAATGAGGCGGCAAATAACTCACATACTCCAAATGACGGTAACATATTTTGTCCATGTATAAAGTGTGGGAACAAGAAATATTTGAATATCAATATGGTAAAAAGATACGTTTATAATAGAGGATTTACTCCAAACTATTATGTTTGGTTTTCTCATGGGGAGAGGTATAGTTTGGGTGCTGGAAGTAGTAATACGGGTGATCGTGGTAATGATCAAGCTAGTCAAAAATATGCTAATAACAATTATGGTGGTAGTATGTTTGAAAACTACGCTCATCTACAAGGAAATATGTCTCATGATATGGTTACAGATGCATATCATGGTAATTTTCCGAGTGTTGTTGAAAATATTAGGGAAGAACCTAACCCGGAAGCAAAACAATTTTATGATATGCTAGATGCTGTAAATCAACCCATCTATGAGGGATATAGAGATGGTCTATTTAAACTATCATTAGCATCTAGGTTGATGTCTATTAAAAGTGAATGAAACATAAGTGAGAGAAGTATGAATCAATTTGCTGATGTGCGTAAAGAGTATTTGCCGGAAGATAATAATTCTGCTGAGAGTTATTATGAAATGCAGAAGGTGGTTGCGGATCTAGGATTATCATCTAAAATGATTGATGTTTGTAGTGAAAATTGCATGATTTTCTGGAAAGATGATGATAAGTTGCATGAATGTCGTTTTTGTGGAAAGCTAAGGTACCGTGCAACAAAGGGAAAGACTCGTATCCCATACAAACGTATGTGATACCTTCCAATAACTAATAGATTGAAACAATTATATCAATCGGAGAGAACCTCATCTGCAATGAGATGACATGCTGAACATAAAGTAAATGATGGGAAGGTTACACATCCGTCAGACTAAAAAACATATGCTGCCAAAAAACATAAAGTGTGGAATCAGACTAAGCAAATCGCAGAAACTAGAGAAGCACCTTGGTTTTTAACAGGTGATTTTAACAAAATAATATCACACTGAGAAAAAAGGAGGCAATACAAGACCATAAAGCTTTTTTTGTCCCATTAATATCACTTCTCTCTGAGTGTGATTTAATTGATTTGCAATATTCTATTAGTTTCTATCTTGACGAGGAGTGAGGTATAATCAAGTGATTCATGCTAGACTGGATAGAGCCCTCTCCAACAGCCTTTCGGCTGAGTAATTTTCCCTTGGTATATGTCAATATCTGCGCTATGAGGGCTCTGATCACAGACCCCTAGTCTCATTCTTCATTCCAAAATCTGAAAAATAAGAGGAGTCTTTTCATACGACAGAAGATTGAGACACAACTTGGACTTGAAATAGTTAACCCACAAGGTGTGGCTAGAAAATGAATCTCTCTTGATAACTGAAAGAATAGTAAAATGTCGACAACTCTTTGTTAAGTGGAATAAAGATCAGAATCGTAACAGTCAAGAAAAGATAAAAAAAAACAAAAGAGGAGTTGGAAAAGGCTATGGTAAGTCATTTCCCCAATGAAGAGCACATATAGAAGATAAAGAGAGAGATAAGGAAAGCATATAATGATGAAGAAGAGTACTAAAAACGACAGAACAAACAATTATGGTTGCAGTTAGGTGATAAAACTCTGGATTTTTTCATGCGAGTACTCTGGGCAGATAAATACGAAATAAAATCTCAGTGATTACTAATGAGCTGGGAGAACATATATTTAAAGAAGAGAGAATAGTTGATACCATATCATAATACTTTCAACAAATTTTCTCCAGTCAAAGCATTGATCCCTCAGTCCTTACATCTATATTAACATAAGCCTTGTAAAAGAGGGTAAACGAGTCAGAGAAACAACAACTTGAAGAGGAACCAACAGAAATGGAAATCAAGAATATCTTATTTAGCATCCACCCGATAAGGCTCCGGGGTCAGATTGTTTCTCAGTTAGCTTCTATCACACACATTGGCAAACGATGAAGGGAAATATAGTAAGTGAAGTCCAACATTTCTTTCCCTCAAGCTCCCTGCCCAGAACTATAAATGAGACTCATATCCGCTTAATCCCTAAGACTCACAGCCCAAATAGTGTAGTAGAGTATCGACCTATAATACTTTGCAATACATACTACAAGATCATAGCCAAGCTCCTAGCAAAGAGACTAAAACTCCTCCTACAAAATCTGATATCAGAAAATCAATATACTTCTGTAGTTGAACGAGCAATCTCTGATAATGTCATGACAACTCATGAAGTACTACACCATCTAAAGAGATATAAAGCCACTAAACAAGGGGAAATGACAGTGAAGACATATATGATGAAGACTTATGATAGCCTAGAATGGAAATTCATCGAAGGTGTCTTAAAGAAAATGGGTTTCCCATCTCGCTTTATTAGCTGGATAATGGCATGTGTCTCCACAGTTTCATATTCTTTTCTAGTCAATGGAGTGGTTTAAGGAGGAGTTATTCCAACTCGAGGTATTAGGCAAGGAGATCCTTTATCTCCTTACCTATTTATTCTTTGAAGTGAAGTGGCATTAGAGATCAAGGGCTAACAGGGCGCATGAAGTGTGGAATTTAGCAACATGGAAAACTCATCACAACAATGGGTATTATGGACACTTACCAAGGCCTTTCCCAATTTCATAACCAAATAACTCTTCCACCGATGGGAATCTCAGTGCCTCTGAGTCTATGGATAATATGGAGCGTATGGAAGGCTCGTAATCAGAAGAATTTACCTGTCGAGATTTCTAAGCTGAAGAAATTCTCAGAAAAGCGATATTTGATGGGAAGAAGTGGTAGAAAGCACAAGAAGAAGCTCAAGACTCAACTCCACTTCATGTAACATAACCAATTCTATGAATGAACCCAGATCACGAAGCGTCATGTTTTAGATGCCAAGTAGATGCAGCATGGATCGCCCCATTAAAGCAAGCTGGAGTGTGCTGGACGCTTAAGGATCTGAAATCAGGACAAGTAACCTCCTTCTCAAGAAGTTGTGATTTCGTCGGATCACCATTGATGAGTGAAAGCTTAGCGATAAGAGCTGTGATTACTAAAGCAAAAGAAAAAGGAGCTCGAGATTTGTGGATATAATCAGAATGAAAAACTCTCAATTACGAGACAAAACATTAGAAAGATAATAGGAACACAAAGAAAGTTTTGCTGAAAATTTTATATTCTTTCATAATTGAAAACGAAATAGATTACATGAATTTATAAAAACTAAAAATGTAACAACATCCATTAAACCCATGGACTCATTATGTTCTATTATTAAAAATAAAACTGAAACCCCCAATTGATTAGAAATAACACTAGCAAATACGTAACTGAAATCATTAACTCTAATTTGAATCACTTTTCAACACTCTCTCTTGATTCAAACTTGCACACTCCAAGCTTACTTCTGAAATAGTCAAACTTGCTCTTCGACAATGCTTTTGTAAGAACATATGCACTCTGTTCATTTGTGCTGCAATACTCCAAAACAATTGAACCTTAACTTACCAAGTTTCTGATGAAATGGACCTTGATGGATATATGCTTTGTTTTTCCATGATATGTTGGATTCTTGGTCATCGCTATAGTTGTCTTGTTGTTCTAGAAAATTTTTTTTGCCTTCACATGTTCTTGCTTGATGTCTTCCATAATTCTTCTTATTCAAACTGCCTGACACGCTGCTACAGTAGCTGATGTATACTCAGCTTCCGATGATGATAGAGTTGTCACTTTCTGCATCTTTGAACTCCAACAAACTGCTCCAGAACCCAGATTGAAAACATGTCCTTTTTCTATCTTCCACACAACCTGCCCAATCGCTGTCTGTGAACCCAACTTATTCAAATTCTGAAACGGAGTTGTACCATACGCCATAGTCTGCAGTTTCTGCAATATACCTTAACAACCTCTTTTCTGCTCCAAAATGATGCTTGGTCGGATTGTGCATGAACCTAAAAATTGCACTCATAGCAAAAAAAATATATGGTTTTATGTGAGTTAGATAGATGAGACCTCCAACTAAATTCCTTAATTTTTTTGCATCTGCACTCTCCGTTCCATCGTCCATTTGCAGCTTCTCATTGACATTCATAGGAATTTCTACAGCATTGAAACCTGTCATGTCAAACCTTTTAAGCAAGTCACAAGCATCTTCTACTTGCTTAACCTTAAGACCAAGGAAAAAATACAACAAGGGAAGCACTAGAACCCATATAAATCATATCATCTACTATAAACACACAACATGGATATCTCCTTCACCTTGCTTCTTTATGTAAATAATGGGCTCACTTTTGCTTCTTTCAAAGCCAGAATCTGCAAAGAAAGAATCAATCTTGTTGTACCAACCTCTTGGAGCCTGTTTAAGCCCATAAAAAGCCTTATACAACCTATAGACGAAACCATCTTTGCCATCAACTACAAAACCTTCAGGCTGATCAACATAAACCTCTTCAAGTAGCTCATCATTCAAGAAAGCTGACTTAACATCAAACTGGTATATTGGCCAAAGCATATAAGCTCCTAAGGCAAGAAGAATTCTTACAGTGTCAAATCTTGCTACCGCAAAGAAAGTATCTTCATAATCCACTCCATATTCTTGTGCATATCCCTTAACGACAAGCCTTGCCTTATACTTTTGAATGTTGCCATCTGCATAATACTTAGTTTTAAACACCCATTTCACACCAATAAAATGTAATCACCAGGAAGCTCAACCAGCTGCCATGTTTTATTCTTCTCTATAGAAGTGATCTCCTCTTCCATCACTTTTTGCCATTCTTCATTCTTTTCTGCTTCATTAACTGTCACTGGATAAGCACTAAAAATGCGTGTTGTTCCTCATAAATTTCTCGCAGTGATCAGAATATTTGAGGTGGACTTGTGCTTGAGTTTACTTCTCCATCACTTAACCCATTAACTCTAGGTGTGCTAGGTGCTGAGCTTTCTGGTGTATTAGCTGCAGCGTGTGCTGGATTTTGACTCTCTTCTTGCTCATCAATGTTGTCAACAGAAATTTCAACAAGCTCACCATTTTCACCTTCACGCCAAGTCTAAACCGATTTCTCATCAAAGGTAACGTTTCTGCTCTCAACAATGTTTCCACTCACATGATTGTACAATCTATAACCTTTAGATTGTGAACAATATCCAAGAAAAATGCATTTCTCAGATTTTTCATCAAGCTTATTCATGTTATGAACATCTATAAGAGAGTAGCAAACACTGCCAAAAACTCTTAAATGATTCCCCCCAGGTTTCTTGCCACACCAAGCTTCATATGGTGTTATGTTTAAGACTGCTCTTGTAGGAGGTATATTCAACAAGTATACTGTTGTCCTCACACTTTCTGCCCAAAACGGATTAGGTAGATTCTTTTGTTTTAACATGCTTCTAGCCATCTCCTTTACAGTTATGTTCTTCCTTCTGCTACAGCATTTTTGTTCTGGTGTGTAAGTTGTGGTAAGCTCATGGTGTATCCCTTCTTTCTCACAGAATTGATTGAACTCAGTGGATGTAAACTATCCTCCTCTGTCAGTTCATAACACCTTAACTCGCTGCTCACTTTGTTTCTCCACAAGAGCCTTGAACTTCTTGAACATCTCGAACGCTTCTCCTTTTGATTCAAGAAAATACAACCAGCTCATCCTGCTGTAATCATCTGTCAGCATTAGAAAATATTTGCTGCCTCCAAGAGATGCGGTATGCATTGGCCACATAAATCAGCATGAAAAATCTCAAGACATTGAGTTGCTCATCTTGCTTTTCCTACTAGAAACGACCTGCGAGTTTGTTTCCCATATATGCAGCCTTCACACAACTCAAGAGCATCAATCTTTGGTAAGCCAACGACAATATCCTTCTGATTACGCACCCTTAACCCATTCTCATATAGATGCCCATACCGCAAATGCCACAACTTCGAAATATCAGAAACTTTAGCAACCAAAGCACTTGTTTTAACAGAAGAAATTTTCAATGGAAATAGATTGTTTGATGCCTTTTCACCACTACCAACATGAGACCAGATTTCTTATCCTTGATGATACATACACCCTCATCAAAGAAAACAGAACAATTCTACTCCACAATTTTACCAACACACAGCCAATTATGTGCTAGATTGGGAATGTAATACACATTATAGATGAGTTTGAGATTACCATGACCATTCTGGACAGCCACGACTCCTCTACCTTCAACTTGAACTTCTTTGTCATTTCCAAGTTTCATATTAAGCTTGTAGGACTCATCTAACTCTTTGAACAACGATTTGGTTCCCATCATGTGATTTGAACAATCACTATCCAAATACCACACAAATTTGGACGCTTCCTCACTTTTAGATGCCATTAAAAGTCGAGGATGCTCATCTTCTTGCTGAACAAAGCTAGCATGCTTTTCTTCTTTCTGTTTTTTCCAACCATCGGCCTGCATATGACCATACTTCCTACAATAATGACATTGAATGTCACTTTTGTCGGTACCTCTTGAGTTATCATAATAACCTCTTCCTTTGCCTCTTCCATGGTCTCCATGACCTTCCAATCTGCCTCGTCCTCTACCTACAGCTCCAGAATTGTTGCCATTTTTCTGACCAGAGTACTCTCCTTCATCTCGAAAGCTTTTTCTTCACTTTTCTCAGTCTTATTACCAAGATGATCCTCATAACAGTCAACGAGCTCATCATGGTGTCAAAGGTATATGTACTCATATCATTTGCCTCCATGATTGCAGGTACCACATATTCAAACTTTGGAGTTAAGCTCCTAAGAACTTTACTCACAACTGTTTCATTTGACAAGAATTCACCATAAGACTTCATTTGGTTGACAACAGCGGAAACTCTCGCCAAATATTCCTGCATTGTCTCATTCTCTTTCATTAAAAGCGTTTCATACTAATGACGAAGAGTCTATAACTTGACAGTGACCGCCTTCTTATCTCCCATGTACTCATGCTTCAAAATTTCCCAGGCTTCGTGAGATGTATTCACCGCTGAGATCTGAGACAGGATATCATCCTCCAAAGCCGTCTGAATCCAAAACAGCACCTTTGCGTCCTTTTGCGTTTCTATCGTAACTACTGATCAGGTTCCGTAGGATTTGCATCTTCAAATTCATTCTCCACTAAATCTCAACTTTCTTGAGATCTGTGCATCGTCTTTATCTTGAGACTCCAAATGTGATATTATTCATCTTTAAATATTGGAACCATACCTTGCTGATTCGATCCATTGGCTGCCATAGCTCTGATACCACAATGTTGTTACGAGACAAAACACTAGAAGAAACAGAGTAAGAAAAAAACAGAGAACACAAAGAAAGTTTTGCTGAAAATATTTTATTCTCTGATAATTGAAAACGAAATAGACTACATGAATTTATAAGAAACAAAAACCATAACAGCACCAATTAAACCTGTGGACTCATTATGTCCTATAATTAAAAATAAAACTGAAACTCCCAATTGATTAAAAATAACACTAGCAAATACGTAACTGAAATCATTAACTCTAATTTAAATCACTTTTCAACAATCACCAACAAACTTCACATGTCAGAGATCCATGGAGTAATTGCATATATCCTCAAACTCATTGAAAATTTTCATTTCCACTATCGTTTCATTCCTCGTTTAGAAAACAAAATGACAGATGCATTGGCTAAACAAGCATTATCTTTCTGCATTTGTGATGATGTAGGTGTTACACTCGTGTCATGCGGACCCTTCGGGTGATTCCGGATGGGTTCGAGGGAAGTGGAAGTTGGGGTCGGGAAAATCAGGTTGAAAAAGGGAAAATTCGGACAAGAAAGTGAAAAATCGGACAAGTCCATGAAACTCGGATAAGGGGAGAGATAGTGTCCGGACAAGGTGTGATAGTGTTCAGACAGGGAGTGATAATGTTCAGACAGGTAGTGATATTGTTCGGACAGGGAGTTATAGTGTTCGGACAGGGAGTGACGTATCCGAACTGATGGAGTGGGAAGTGGTCGGGGCGGCCAGGGAGTGAGAGTGTCCCGGTGGGTTGGACTTGGCCCAACTTAGGTGGGCTTGGATTTGGTCCATGCAGGACGAATTTGGGTTAAAGTTTCTCACCTAAAACCCTATAAATAGAGGGTAAAAGTTGTCGTTGCCACCTTATTTCACAAAAACGGGAAAGCTTTGTGAATAGCTCTAAGGCATTGTGATCGATATCGAGAAAGGACATATCAAGAGTATTCGAGAAAGGATCCGAGTAATCGCGTCAAGAGGTGTCAGAAAAGGCTAAGACAAAGGTGAGTTTAGGGACCGTTATGGTTGATTTGGGTGCGTTTTCGAGCAATAGTGGGATTAAGTCTTAGATGGGTTAGGATTTCTTGTTTTACTAGGTATTATGACCGATTGATTACTGTATTCGTTTATGATTGTTTGGGTTTGATTCGGGTGAATCTGGGTAACCGAGGCAGCATATCTGATCGAACTATGTGCATGAATACTGCTTGTTCTCTGACTTGATTTCTTATTCTTTGATGCGTTTCTTGTGTGGCCTATTGGGACGGGATGACCAACTCACTAAGCAATTTGTTTGCTTACTCAATCTGCATGATTGTAGGTGATGATTTACCAATGACCGTGAAAACGGCTAAGTAGGAGTGAGATCGAAGCGATAGGGAGGAATGTTGGAATAAAACTAGGATAAACTGGGTCTAGATACATACATTTAATCATTTTTGCAAACTTTGTTGTACTAGAACCTCATTTGATTAATTATGCATAATTTTGGGCTTATCAGACTATCACAAAATCGAAAGCGGACTAAGTAAATATCATA
>JAKUCM010003271.1:0-68241 GCA_023374145.1 Lepidium sativum
ATGCTTCAGAACTCAAAATCTGAGGTAAAAAAACTATTCATTGATACTTTTTACAATTGCCACTTTGTGGTTCTCGCATAGGGCTTTTCAAATTGGATTTGATCGACATGTCGTATTATGCAGGCTAAGAGCTACGACGGTACAAATGCACTGTGTTTTCTCATGCCAAAAAAATTTCAAGACGAGTAGTTCTAAGGGGTCACCCAACCTAGTACTACCTTCATCCAAACATGCCTCACTAGAGCGTTCAAATGGGATCCGATGCATTCGTGTTTGTATGATCGTACCAGTTAGTACTTTAGGTGCAAGGACCAATATCGTTGTTGACAGTAATCAAGGGTTACCTTTGTTAAGGATCCCACTCCACGGTTTGGTTGGCAGTGGGTCGAAGAACGTATATCTGAATACATTGAATCCACAAGTAAAAACAGTTTTATATTTCCAAAATATGAAGAAAATCACAAAAAGAACCACATATGACACCAAAACTAAAAATTTGAGGTCAAAAACAGGCCAATGGTACTACATTACATTTCATCATCCTGGTTCTCTCTCGAGGCTTTCTAAACCAGACTTGACGGACAAGTAAATCCCTAAGGTCTAAGAGTTACGATGTTACGTATGCGTTGGGTTTTTTCATGCAAAAAAAAAAAGAAAAAAAAAAGAAAAAAGGTGTAATCTCAGGACTTCACAAAATGTCATCCATCCTATTACTACTCTCGCCTAACCACAATTAATTGCTGAGTTATGTGAGGATCCAGTGCCTTCATGTTGGTATGATCGCACCCATTAATATCTCAAGTGCTAGAGCATATATCTTTTTTGACGGTCATCAAGATTTGCCTATTGTAAAGGGTCCCACTTCATGGTTCAGTTTTGGGTAGATTGACAAATACATTGAAACCAGAAATATGAACAGTTTAATGGTTCAAAATTTTGGTGGGAATCACAAAATAGTCAAAAGATGCTTCAGAACTCAAAATCTGAGGTAAAAAAACTATTCATTGATACTTTTTACAATTGCCACTTCGTGGTTCTCGCATAGGGCTTTTCAAATTGGATTTGATCGACATGTCGTATTATGCAGGCTAAGAGCTACGACGGTACAAATGCACTGTGTTTTCTCATGCCAAAAAAATTTCAAGACGAGTAGTTCTAAGGGGTCACCCGACCTAGTACTACCTTCATCCAAACATGCCTCACTAGAGCGTTCAAATGGGATCCGATGCATTCGTGTTTGTATGATCGTACCAGTTAGTACTTTAGGTGCAAGGACCAATATCGTTGTTGACAGTAATCAAGGGTTACCTTTGTTAAGGATCCCACTCCACGGTTTGGTTGGCAGTGGGTCGAAGAACGTATATCTGAATACATTGAATCCACAAGTAAAAACAGTTTTATATTTCCAAAATATGAAGAAGATCACAAAAAGAACCACATAAGACACCAAAACTAAAAATTTGAGGTCAAAAACAGGCCAATGGTACTACATTACATTTCATCATCCTGGTTCTCTCTCGAGGCTTTCTAAACCAGACTTGACGGACAAGTAATTCCCTAAAGTCTAAGAGTTACGATGTTACGTATGCGTTGGGTTTTTTCATGCAAAAAAAAAAAAGAAAAAAAAAGAAAAAAGGTGAAATCTAAGGACTTCACAAAATGTCATCCATCCTAGTACTACTCTCGCCTAACCACAATTAATTGCTGAGTTATGTGAGGATCCAGTGCCTTCATGTTGGTATGATCGCACCCATTAATATATCAAGTGCAAGAGCATATATCTTTTTCGACGGTCATCAAGATTTGCCTATTGTAAAGGGTCCCACTTCATGGTTCAGTTTTGGGTAGATTGACAAATACATTGAAACCACAAATATGAACAGTTTAATGGTTCAAAATTTTGGTGGGAATCACAAAATAGTCAAAAGATGCTTCAGAACTCAAAATCTGAGGTAAAAAACTAGTCATTGATACTTTTTAGAATTGCCACGTCGTGGTTCTCGCATAGGGCTTTTCAAATTGGATTTGATCGACATGTCGTATTATGCAGGCTAAGAGCTACGACGGTACAAATGCACTGTGTTTTCTCATGCAAAAAAATTTCAACACGAGGAGACTTAAGGGGTCACCCAACCTAGTACTACCCTCACCCAGACATGCCTCACTAGAGCGTTCAGATGGTATCCCAATGCATTCGTGATTATATGATCGTTCCCATTAATACTTTATGTGCAAGGACCAATATTGTTGATGACGGTCATCAAGAGTTACCTTTTGTTAAGGATCCCACTCCAAGGTTGGGTTGGCAGTGGGTCGAACAACATATATCCGAATACATTGAAACCACAAGTAAAAACAGTTTTTATGTTTCCAAAATTTGAAGAAGATCACAAAAAGAACCACATAAGACACCAAAACTAAAAATTTGAGGTCAAAAACAAGCCAATGGTACTACATTACATTTCATCATCCTGGTTCTCTCTCAAGGCTTTCTAAACCAGACTTGATGAACAAGTAAATCCCTAAGGTCTAAGAGTTACGATGTTACGTATGCGTTGGGTTTTTTCATGCAAAAAAAAAAAGAAAAAAAAAAGAAAAAAGGTGTAATCTGAGGACTTCACAAAATGTCATCCATCCTATTACTACTCTCGCCTAACCACAATTAATTGCTGAGTTATGTGAGGATCCAGTGCCTTCATGTTGGTATGATCGCACCCATTAATATCTCAAGTGCTAGAGCATATATCTTTTTTGACAGTCATCAAGATTTGCCTATTGTAAAAGGTCCCACTTCATGGTTCAGTTTTGGGTAGATTGACAAATACATTGAAACCAGAAATATGAACAGTGTAATGGTTCAAAATTTTGGTGGGAATCACAAAATAGTCAAAAGATGCTTCAGAACTCAAAATCTGAGGTAAAAAAACTATTCATTGATACTTTTTACAATTGCCACTTCGTGGTTCTCGCATAGGGCTTTTCAAATTGGATTTGATCGACATGTCGTATTATGCAGGCTAAGAGCTACGACGGTACAAATGCACTGTGTTTTCTCATGCCAAAAAAATTTCAAGACGGGTAGTTCTAAGGGGTCACCCAACCTAGTACTACCCTCATCCCAACATGCATCACTAGAGCGTTCAAATGGGATCCGATGCATTCGTGTTTGTATGATCGTACCAGTTAGTACTTTAGGTGCAAGGACCAATATCGTTGTTGACAGTAATCAAGGGTTACCTTTGTTAAGGATCCCACTCCACGGTTTGGTTGGCAGTGGGTCGAAGAACGTATATCTGAATACATTGAATCCACAAGTAAAAACAGTTTTATATTTCCAAAATATGCAGAAGATCACAAAAAGAACCACATAAGACACCAAAACTAAAAATTTGAGGTCAAAAACAGGCCAATGGTACTACATTACATTTCATCATCCTGGTTCTCTCTCGAGGCTTTCTAAACCAGACTTGACGGACAAGTAATTCCCTAAAGTCTAAGAGTTACGATGTTACGTATGCGTTGGGTTTTTTCATGCAAAAAAAAAAAAGAAAAAAAAAAGAAAAAAGGTGAAATCTAAGGACTTCACAAAATGTCATCCATCCTAGTACTACTCTCGCCTAACCACAATTAATTGCTGAGTTATGTGAGGATCCAGTGCCTTCATGTTGGTATGATCGCACCCATTAATATATCAAGTGCAAGAGCATATATCTTTTTCGACGGTCATCAAGATTTGCCTATTGTAAAGTGTCCCGCTTCATGGTTCAGTTTTGGGTAGATTGACAAATACATTGAAACCACAAATATGAACAATTGAATTGTTCAAAATTTTTGTGGGAATCACAAAATAGTCAAAAGATGCTTCGGAACTCAAAATCTGAGGTAACAAACTAGTCATTGATACTTTTTAGAATTGCCACGTCGTGGTTCTCGCATAGGGCTTTTCAAATTGGATTTGATCGACATGTCGTATTATGCAGGCTAAGAGCTACGATGGTACAAATGCACTGAGTTTTCTCATGCAAAAAAAATTCAACACGAGGAGACTGAAGGGGTCACCCAACCAAGTACTACCCTCACCCAGACATGCCTCACTAGAGCGTTCAGATGGGATCCCATGCATTCGTGTTCATATGATCGTTCCCATTAGTACTTTATGTGCAAGGACCAATATTGTTGATGACGGTCATCAAGAGTTACCTTTTGTTAAGGATCCCACTCCACAGTTGGATTGGCAGTGGGTCGAACAACATATATCCGAATACATTGAAACCACAAGTAAAAACAGTTTTTATGTTTCCAAAATTTGAAGAAGATCACAAAAAGAACCACATAAGACACCAAAACTAAAAATTTGAGGTCAAAAACAAGCCAATGGTACTACATTACTTTTCATCATCCTGGTTTTCTCTCGAGGCTTTCTCAACCAGAATTGATGGACAAGTAATTCCCTATGGTCTAAGAGTTACGATGTTACGTATGCATTGGGTTTTTTAATGCAAAAAAAAAAAAAAGAAAAAGAAAAAAGGTGTAATCTAAGGACTACACAAAATGTCATCCATCCTAGTACTACTCTCGCCTAACCACAATTAATTGCTGAGTTATGTTAGGATCCAGTGCCTTCATGTTGGTATGATCGCACCCATTAATATATCAAGTGCAAGAGCATATATCTTTTTCGACGGTCATACAGATTTGCCTATTGTAAAGGGTCCCACCTCATGGTTCAGTTTTGGGTAGATTGACAAATACATTGAAACCACAAATATGAACAGTTTAATGGTTCAAAATTTTGGTGGGAATCACAAAATAGTCAAAAGATGCTTCAGAACTCAAAATCTGAGGTAAAAAAACTATTCATTGATACTTTTTACAATTGCCACTTCGTGGTTCTCGCATAGGGCTTTTCAAATTGGATTTGATCGACATGTCGTATTATGCAGGCTAAGAGCTACGACGGTACAAATGCACTGTGTTTTCTCATGCCAAAAAAATTTCAAGACGAGTAGTTCTAAGGGGTCACCCAACCTAGTACTACCCTCATCCCAACATGCATCACTAGAGCGTTCAAATGGGATCCGATGCATTCGTGTTTGTATGATCGTACCAGTTAGTACTTTAGCTGCAAGGACCAATATCGTTGTTGACAGTAATCAAGGGTTACCTTTGTTAAGGATCCCACTCCACGGTTTGGTTGGCAGTGGGTCGAAGAACGTATATCTGAATACATTGAATCCACAAGTAAAAACAGTTTTATATTTCCAAAATATGAAGAAGATCACAAAAAGAACCACATAAGACACCAAAACTAAAAATTTGAGGTCAAAAACAGGCCAATGGTACTACATTACATTTCATCATCCTGGTTCTCTCTCGAGGCTTTCTAAACCAGACTTGACGGACAAGTAATTCCCTAAAGTCTAAGAGTTACGATGTTACGTATGCGTTGGGTTTTTTCATGCAAAAAAAAAAAAGAAAAAAAAAAGAAAAAAGGTGAAATCTAAGGACTTCACAAAATGTCATCCATCCTAGTACTACTCTCGCCTAACCACAATTAATTGCTGAGTTATGTGAGGATCCAGTGCCTTCATGTTGGTATGATCGCACCCATTAATATATCAAGTGCAAGAGCATATATCTTTTTCGACGGTCATCAAGATTTGCCTATTGTAAAGTGTCCCACTTCATGGTTCAGTTTTGGGTAGATTGACAAATACATTGAAACCACAAATATGAACAATTGAATTGTTCAAAATTTTTGTGGGAATCACAAAATAGTCAAAAGATGCTTCGGAACTCAAAATCTGAGGTAACAAACTAGTCATTGATACTTTTTAGAATTGCCACGTCGTGGTTCTCGCATAGGGCTTTTCAAATTGGATTTGATCGACATGTCGTATTATGCAGGCTAAGAGCTACGATGGTACAAATGCACTGAGTTTTCTCATGCAAAAAAATTTCAACACGAGGAGACTTAAGGGGTCACCCAACCAAGTACTACCATCACCCAGACATGCCTCACTAGAGCGTTCAGATGGGATCCCATGCATTCGTGTTCATATGATCGTTCCCATTAGTACTTTATGTGCAAGGACCAATATTGTTGATGACGGTCATCAAGAGTTACCTTTTGTTAAGGATCCCACTCCACAGTTGGATTGGCAGTGGGGTCGAACAACATATATCCGAATACATTGAAACCACAAGTAAAAACAGTTTTTATGTTTCCAAAATTTGAAGAAGATCACAAAAAGAACCACATAAGACACCAACACTAAAAATTTGAGGTCAAAAACAAGCCAATGGTACTACATTACTTTTCATCATCCTGGTTTTCTCTCGAGGCTTTCTCAACCAGAATTGATGGACAAGTAATTCCCTATGGTCTAAGAGTTACGATGTTACGTATGCATTGGGTTTTTTAATGCAAAAAAAAAAAAGAAAAAGAAAAAAGGTGTAATCTAAGGACTACACAAAATGTCATCCATCCTAGTACTACTCTCGCCTAACCACAATTAATTGCTGAGTTATGTTAGGATCCAGTGCCTTCATGTTGGTATGATCGCACCCATTAATATATCAAGTGCAAGAGCATATATCTTTTTCGACGGTCATCAAGATTTGCCTATTGTAAAGGGTCCACCTCATGGTTCAGTTTTGGGTAGATTGACAAATACATTGAAACCACAAATATGAACAGTTTAATGGTTCAAAATTTTGGTGGGAATCACAAAATAGTCAAAAGATGCTTCAGAACTCAAAATCTGAGGTAAAAAAACTATTCATTGATACTTTTTACAATTGCCACTTCGTGGTTCTCGCATAGGGCTTTTCAAATTGGATTTGATCGACATGTCGTATTATGCAGGCTAAGAGCTACGACGGTACAAATGCACTGTGTTTTCTCATGCCAAAAAAATTTCAAGACGAGTAGTTCTAAGGGGTCACCCAACCAAGAACTACCCTCACCCAGACATGCCTCACTAGAGCGTTCAGATGGGATCCCATGCATTCGTGTTTATATGATCGTTCCCATTAGTACTTTATGTGCAAGGACCAATATTGTTGATGACTGTCATCAAGAGTTACCTTTTGTTAAGGATCCCACTCCATAGTTGGATTGGCAGTGGGTCGAACAACATATATCCGAATACATTGAAACCACAAGTAAAAACAGTTTTTATGTTTCCAAAATTTGAAGAAGATCACAAAAAGAACCACATAAGACACCAAAACTAAAAATTTGAGGTCAAAAACAAGCCAATGGTACTACATTACATTTCATCATCCTGGTTCTCTCTCAAGGCTTTCTAAACTAGAATTGATGGACAAGTAATTCCCTATGGTCTAAGAGTTACGATGTTACGTATGCATTGGGTTTTTTTAATGCAAAAAAAAAAGAAAGAAAAAGAAAAAAGGTGTAATCTAAGGACTACAAAAAATGTCATCCATCCTAGTACTACTCTCGCCTAACCACAATTAATTGCTGAGTTATGTTAGGATCCAGTGCCTTCATGTTGGTATGATCGCACCCATTAATATATCAAGTGCAAGAGCATATATCTTTTTCGACGGTCATCAAGATTTGCCTATTGTATAGGGTCCCACCTCATGGTTCAGTTTTGGGTAGATTGACAAATACATTGAAACCACAAATATGAACAGTTTAATGGTTCAAAATTTTGGTGGGAATCACAAAATAGTCAAAAGATGCTTCAGAACTCAAAATCTGAGGTAAAAAACTAGTCATTGATACTTTTTAAAATTGCCACTTCGTGGTTCTCGGATAGGGCTTTTCAAATTGGATTTGATCGACATGTCGTATTATGCAGGCTAAGAGCTACGACGGTACAAATGCACTGTGTTTTCTCATGCAAAAAAATTTCAACACGAGGAGACTTAAGGGGTCACCCAACCAAGTACTACCCTCACCCAGACATGCTTGACTAGAGCGTTCAGATGGGATCCCATGCATTCGTGTTTATATGATCGTTCCCATTAGTACTTTATGTGCAAGGACCAATATTGTTGATGACTGTCATCAAGAGTTACCTTTTGTTAAGGATCCCACTCCATAGTTGGATTGGCAGTGGGTCGAACAACATATATCCGAATACATTGAAACCACAAGTAAAAACAGTTTTTATGTTTCCAAAATTTGAAGAAGATCACAAAAAGAACCACATAAGTCACCAAAACTAAAAATTTGAGGTCAAAAACAAGCCAATGGTACTACATTACATTTCATCATCCTGGTTCTCTCTCAAGGCTTTCTAAACTAGACTTGATGGACAAGTAATTCCCTAAGGTCTAAGAGTTACGATGTTACGTATGCGTTGGGTTTTTTCATGCAAAAAAAAAAGAAAAAAAAAAGAAAAAAGGTGTAATGTGAGGACTTCAGAAAATGTCATCCATCCTATTACTACTCTCGCCTAACCACAATTAATTGCTGAGTTATGTGAGGATCCAGTGTCTTCATGTTGGTATGATCGCACCCATTAATATATCAAGTGCTAGAGTATATATCTTTTTCGACGGTCATCAAGATTTGCCTATTGTATAGGGTCCCACTTCATGGTTCAGTTTTGGGTAGATTGACAAATACATTGAAACCACAAATATGAACAGTTTAATGGTTCAAAATTTTGGTGGGAATCACAAAATAGTCAAAAGATGTTTCATAACTCAAAATCTGAGGTAAAAAAACTAGTCATTGATACTTTTTACAATTGCCACTTCGTGGTTCTCGCATAGGGCTTTTCAAATTGGATTTGATTGACATGTCGTATTATGCAGGCTTAGAGCTACGACGGTACAAATGCATTGTGTTTTCTCATGCCAAAAAAATTTCAACACGAGGACTTCTAAGGGTTCATCCAACCTAGTACTACCCTCACCTAAACATGCCTCACTAGAGCGTCCAAATGGGATCTGATGCATTCGTGTTTGTATGATTGTTCCCATTAGTACTTTATGTGCAAGGACCAATATTGTTGATGACAGTCATCAAGAGTTACGTTTTGTTAAGGATCCCACTCCACAGATGGATTGGCAGTGGGTCGAACAACATATATCCGAATACATTGAAACCACAAGTAAAAACAGTTTTTATGTTTCCAAAATTTGAAGAAGATCACAAAAAGAACCACATAAGACACCAAAACTAAAACTTTGAGGTCAAAAACAAGCCAATGGTACTACATTACATTTCATCATCCTGGTTCTCTCTCAAGGCTTTCTAAACTAGACTTGATGGACAAGTAATTCCCTAAGGTCTAAGAGTTACGATGTTACGTATGCGTTGGGTTTTTTCATGCAAAAAAAAAGAAAAAAAAAAGAAAAAAGGTGTAATGTGAGGACTTCACAAAATGTCATCCATCCTATTACTACTCTCGCCTAACCACAATTAATTGCTGAGTTATGTGAGGATCCAGTGCCTTCATGTTGGTATGATCGCACCCATTAATATATCAAGTGCTAGAGCATATATCTTTTTCGACGGTCATCAAGATTTGCCTATTGTAAAGGGTCCCACCTCATGGTTCAGTTTTGGGTAGATTGACAAATACATTGAAACCACAAATATGAACAGTTTAATGGTTCAAAATTTTGGTGGGAATCACAAAATAGTCAAAAGATGCTTCAGAACTCAAAATCTGAGGTAAAAAACTAGTCATTGATACTTTTTAAAATTGCCACTTCGTGGTTCTCGGATAGGGCTTTTCAAATTGGATTTGATCGACATGTCGTATTATGCAGGCTAAGAGCTACGACGGTACAAATGCACTGTGTTTTCTCATGCAAAAAAATTTCAACACGAGGAGACTTAAGGGGTCACCCAACCAAGTACTACCCTCACCCAGACATGCTTGACTAGAGCGTTCAGATGGGATCCCATGCATTCGTGTTTATATGATCGTTCCCATTAGTACTTTATGTGCAAGGACCAATATTGTTGATGACTGTCATCAAGAGTTACCTTTTGTTAAGGATCCCACTCCATAGTTGGATTGGCAGTGGGTCGAACAACATATATCCGAATACATTGAAACCACAAGTAAAAACAGTTTTTATGTTTCCAAAATTTGAAGAAGATCACAAAAAGAACCACATAAGTCACCAAAACTAAAAATTTGAGGTCAAAAACAAGCCAATGGTACTACATTACATTTCATCATCCTGGTTCTCTCTCAAGGCTTTCTAAACTAGACTTGATGGACAAGTAATTCCCTAAGGTCTAAGAGTTACGATGTTACGTATGCGTTGGGTTTTTTCATGCAAAAAAAAAAAGAAAAAAAAAAGAAAAAAGGTGTAATGTGAGGACTTCAGAAAATGTCATCCATCATATTACTACTCTCGCCTAACCACAATTAATTGCTGAGTTATGTGAGGATCCAGTGCCTTCATGTTGGTATGATCGCACCCATTAATATATCAAGTGCTAGAGCATATATCTTTTTCGACGGTCATCAAGATTTGCCTATTGTAAAGGGTCCCACCTCATGGTTCAGTTTTGGGTAGATTGACAAATACATTGAAACCACAAATATGAACAGTTTAATGGTTCAAAATTTTGGTGGGAATCACAAAATAGTCAAAAGATGCTTCAGAACTCAAAATCTGAGGTAAAAAAGTAGTCACTGATACTTTTTAAAATTGCCACTTCGTGGTTCTCGGATAGGGCTTTTCAAATTGGATTTGATCGACATGTCGTATTATGCAGGCTAAGAGCTACGACGGTACAAATGCACTGTGTTTTCTCATGCAAAAAAATTTCAACACGAGGAGACTTAAGGGGTCACCCAACCAAGTACTACCCTCACCCAGACATGCCTGACTAGAGCGTTCAGATGGGATCCCATGCATTCGTGTTTATATGATCGTTCCCATTAGTACTTTATGTGCAAGGACCAATATTGTTGATGACTGTCATCAAGAGTTACCTTTTGTTAAGGATCCCACTCCATAGTTGGATTGGCAGTGGGTCGAACAACATATATCCAAATACATTGAAACCACAAGTAAAAACAGTTTTTATGTTTCCAAAATTTGAAGAAGATCACAAAAAGAACCACATAAGTCACCAAAACTAAAAATTTGAGGTCAAAAACAAGCCAATGGTACTACATTACATTTCATCATCCTGGTTCTCTCTCAAGGCTTTCTAAACTAGACTTGATGGACAAGTAATTCCCTAAGGTCTAAGAGTTACGATGTTACATATGCGTTGGGTTTTTTCATGCAAAAAAAAAAAAGAAAAAAAAAAGAAAAAAAGTGTAATCTGAGGACTTCACAAAATGCCATCCATCCTATTACTACTCTCGCCTAACCACAATTAATTGCAGAGTTATGTGAGGATCCAGTGCCTTCATGTTGGTATGATCGCACCCATTAATATATCAAGTGCTAGAGCATATATCTTTTTCGACGGTCATCAAGATTTGCCTATTGTAAAGGGTCCCACTTCATGGTTCAGTTTTGGGTAGATTGACAAATACATTGAAACCACAAATATGAACAGTTTAATGGTTCAAAATTTTGGTGGGAATCACAAAATAGTCAAAAGATGCTTCAGAACTCAAAATCTGAGGTAAAAAAACTAGTCATTGATACTTTTTACAATTGCCACTTTGTGGTTCTCGCATAGGGCTTTTCAAATTGGATTTGATCGACATGTCGTATTATGCAGGCTTAGAGCTACGACGGTACTAATGCACTGTGTTTTCTCATGCCAAAAAAATTTCAACACGAGGAGTTCTAAGGGTTCATCCAACCTAGTACTACCCTCACCTAAACATGCCTCACTAGAGCGTCCAAATGGGATCCGATGCATTCGTGTTTGTATGATCGTTCCCATTAGTACTTTATGTGCAAGGACCAATATTGTTGATGACGGTCATCAAGAGTTCCCATTTGTTAAGGATCCCACTCCACAGTTGGATTGGCAGTTGGTCGAACAACATATATCCGAATACATTGAAACCACAAGTAAAAACAGTTTTTATGTTTCCAAAATTTGAAGAAGATCACAAAAAGAACCACATAAGACACCAAAACTAAAAATTTGAGGTCAAAAACAAGCCAATGGTACTACATTACATTTCATCATCCTGGTTCTCTCTCAAGGCTTTCTAAACTAGACTTGATGGACAAGTAATTCCCTAAGTAGAGTTACGATGTTACGTATGCGTTGGGTTTTTTCATGCAAAAAAAAAGAAAAAAAAAAGAAAAAAAGTGTAATCTGAGGACTTCACAAAATGTCATCCATCCTATTACTACTCTCGCCTAACCACAATTAATTGCTGAGTTATGTGAGGATCCAGTGCCTTCATGTTGGTATGATCGCACCCATTAATATATCAAGTGCTAGAGCATATATCTTTTTCGACGGTCATCAAGATTTGCCTATTGTAAAGGGTCCCACTTCATGGTTCAGTTTTGGGTAGATTGACAAATACATTGAAACCACAAATATGAACAGTTTAATTGTTCAAAATTTTGGTGGGAATCACAAAATAGTCAAAAGATGCTTCAGAACTCAAAATCTGAGGTAAAAAAACTAGTCATTGATACTTTTTACAATTGCCACTTCGTGGTTCTCGCATAGGGCTTTTCAAATTGGATTTGATCGACATGTCGTATTATGCAGGCTTAGAGCTACGACGGTACAAATGCACTGTGTTTTCTCATGCCAAAAAAATTTCAACACGAGGAGTTCTAAGGGTTCATCCAACCTAGTACTACCCTCACCCAAACATGCCTCACTAGAGCGTCCAAATGGGATCCGATGCATTCGTGTTTGTATGATCGTACTAGTTAGTACTTTAGGTGCAAGGACCAATATCGTTGTTGACAGCAATCAAGGGTGACCTTCGTTAAGGATCCCACTCCACGGTTTGGTTGGCAGTGGGTCGAAGAACGTATATCCGAATACATTGAATACACAAGTAAAAACAGTTTTATGTTCCCAAAATTTGAAGAAGATCACAAAAAGAACCACATAAGACACCGAAACTAAAAATTTGAGGTCAAAAACAAGCCAATGGTACTACATTACTTTTCATCATCCTGGTTTTCTCTCGAGGCTTTATAAACCAGAATTGATGGACAAGTAATTCCCTATGGTCTAAGAGTTACGATGTTACGTATGCATTGGGTTTTTTCATGCAAAAAAAAAAAGAAAGAAAAAGAAAAAAGGTGCAATCTAAGGACTACACAAAATTTCATCCATCCTAGTACTACTCTCGCCTAACCACAATTAATTGCTGAGTTATGTTAGGATCCAGTGCCTTCATGTTGGTATGATCGCACCCATTAATATATCAAGTGCAAGAGCATATATCTTTTTCGACGGTCATCAAGATTTTCCTATTGTAAAGGGTCCCACCTCATGGTTCAGTTTTGGGTAGATTGACAAATACATTGAAACCACAAATATGAACAGTTTAATGGTTCAAAATTTTGGTGGGAATCACAAAATAGTCAAAAGATGCTTCAGAACTCAAAATCTGAGGTAAAAAAGTAGTCATTGATACTTTTTAAAATTGCCACTTCGTGGTTCTCGGATAGGGCTTTTCAAATTGTATTTGATCGACATGTCGTATTATGCAGGCTAAGAGCTACGACGGTACAAATGCACTGTGTTTTCTCATGCAAAAAAATTTCAACACGAGGAGACTTAAGGGGTCACCCAACCAAGTACTACCCTCACCCAGACATGCTTGACTAGAGCGTTCAGATGGGATCCCATGCATTCGTGTTTATATGATCGTTCCCATTAGTACTTTATGTGCAAGGACCAATATTGTTGATGACAGTCATCAAGAGTTACGTTTTGTTAAGGATCCCACTCCACAGTTGGATTGGCAGTTGGTCGAACAACATATATCCGAATACATTGAAACCACAAGTAAAAACAGTTTTTATGTTTCCAAAATTTGAAGAAGATCACAAAAAGAACCACATAAGACACCAAAACTAAAAATTTGAGGTCAAAAACAAGCCAATGGTACTACATTACATTTCATCATCCTGGTTCTCTCTCAAGGCTTTCTAAACTAGACTTGATGGACAAGTAATTCCCTAAGTAGAGTTACGATGTTACGTATGCGTTGGGTTTTTTCATGCAAAAAAAAAGAAAAAAAAAAGAAAAAAAGTGTAATCTGAGGACTTCACAAAATGTCATCCATCCTATTACTACTCTCGCCTAACCACAATTAATTGCTAAGTTATGTGAGGATCCAGTGCCTTCATGTTGGTATGATCGCACCCATTAATATATCAAGTGCTAGAGCATATATCTTTTTCGACGGTCATCAAGATATTGTAAAGGGTCCCACTTCATGGTTCAGTTTTGGGTAGATTGACAAATACATTGAAACCACAAATATGAACAGTTTAATGGTTCAAAATTTTGGTGGGAATCACAAAATAGTCAAAAGATGCTTCAGAACTCAAAATCTGAGGTAAAAAACTAGTCATTGATACTTTTTACAATTGCCACTTCGTGGTTCTCGCATAGGGCTTTTCAAATTGGATTTGATCGACATGTCGTATTATGCAGGCTTAGAGCTACGACGGTACAAATGCACTGTGTTTTCTCATGCCAAAAAAATTTCAACACGAGGAGTTCTAAGGGTTCATCCAACCTAGTACTACCCTCACCCAAACATGCCTCACTAGAGCGTCCAAATGGGATCCGATGCATTCGTGTTTGTATGATCGTACTAGTTAGTACTTTAGGTGCAAGGACCAATATCGTTGTTGACAGCAATCAAGGGTGACCTTCGTTAAGGATCCCACTCCACGGTTTGGTTGGCAGTGGGTCGAAGAACGTATATCCGAATACATTGAATACACAAGTAAAAACAGTTTTATGTTCCCAAAATTTGAAGAAGATCACAAAAAGAACCACATAAGACACCGAAACTAAAAATTTGAGGTCAAAAACAAGCCAATGGTACTACATTACTTTTCATCATCCTGGTTTTCTCTCGAGGCTTTCTAAACCAGAATTGATGGACAAGTAATTCCCTATGGTCTAAGAGTTACGATGTTACGTATGCATTGGGTTTTTTCATGCAAAAAAAAAAAGAAAGAAAAAGAAAAAAGGTGCAATCTAAGGACTACACAAAATTTCATCCATCCTAGTACTACTCTCGCCTAACCACAATTAATTGCTGAGTTATGTTAGGATCCAGTGCCTTCATGTTGGTATGATCGCACCCATTAATATATCAAGTGCAAGAGCATATATCTTTTTCGACGGTCATCAAGATTTTCCTATTGTAAAGGGTCCCACCTCATGGTTCAGTTTTGGGTAGATTGACAAATACATTGAAACCACAAATATGAACAGTTTAATGGTTCAAAATTTTGGTGGGAATCACAAATTAGTCAAAAGATGCTTCAGAACTCAAAATCTGAGGTAAAAAAGTAGTCATTGATACTTTTTAAAATTGCCACTTCGTGGTTCTCGGATAGGGCTTTTCAAATTGTATTTGATCGACATGTCGTATTATGCAGGCTAAGAGCTACGACGGTACAAATGCACTGTGTTTTCTCATGCAAAAAAATTTCAACACGAGGAGACTTAAGGGGTCACCCAACCAAGTACTACCCTCACCCAGACATGCCTGACTAGAGCGTTCAGATGGGATCCCATGCATTCGTGTTTATATGATCGTTCCCATTAGTACTTTATGTGCAAGGACCAATATTGTTGATGACTGTCATCAAGAGTTACCTTTTGTTAAGGATCCCACTCCATAGTTGGATTGGCAGTGGGTCGAACAACATATATCCGAATACATTGAAACCACAAGTAAAAACAGTTTTTATGTTTCCAAAATTTGAAGAAGATCACAAAAAGAACCACATAAGACACCAAAACTAAAAATTTGAGGTCAAAAACAAGCCAATGGTACTACATTACATTTCATCATCCTGGTTCTCTCTCAAGGCTTTCTAAACCAGACTTGATGGACAAGTAATTCCCTAAGGTCTAAGAGTTACGATGTTACGTATGCGTTGGGTTTTTTCATGCAAAAAAAAAAAGAAAAAAAAAAAGAAAAAAGGTGTAATGTGAGGACTTCAGAAAATGTCATCCATCCTATTACTACTCTCGCCTAACCACAATTAATTGCTAAGTTATGTGAGGATCCAGTGCCTTCATGTTGGTATGATCGCATCCATTAATATATCAAGTGCTAGAGCATATATCTTTTTCGACGGTCATCAAGATTTGCCTATTGTAAAGGGTCCCACTTCATGGTTCAGTTTTGGGTAGATTGACAAATACATTGAAACCACAAATATGAACAGTTTAATGGTTCAAAATTTTGGTGGGAATCATAAAATAGTCAAAAGATGTTTCAGAACTCAAAATCTGAGGTAAAAAAACTAGTCATTGATACTTTTTACAATTGCCACTTCGTGGTTCTCGCATAGGGCTTTTCAAATTGGATTTGATCGACATGTCGTATTATGCAGGCTTAGAGCTACGACGGTACTAATGCACTGTGTTTTCTCATGCCAAAAAAATTTCAACACGAGGAGTTCTAAGGGTTCATCCAACCTAGTACTACCCTCACCTAAACATGCCTCACTAGAGCGTCCAAATGGGATCCGATGCATTCGTGTTTGTATGATCGTTCCCATTAGTACTTTATGTGCAAGGACCAATATTGTTGATGACGGTCATCAAGAGTTACCTTTTGTTAAGGATCCCACTCCACAGTTGGATTGGCAGTTGGTCGAACAACATATATCCGAATACATTGAAACCACAAGTAAAAACAGTTTTTATGTTTCCAAAATTTGAAGAAGATTACAAAAAGAACCACATAAGACACCAAAACTAAAAATTTGAGGTCAAAAACAAGCCAATGGTACTACATTACATTTCATCATCCTGGTTCTCTCTCAAGGCTTTCTAAACTAGACTTGATGGACAAGTAATTCCCTAAGTAGAGTTACGATGTTACGTATGCGTTGGGTTTTTTCATGCAAAAAAAAAGAAAAAAAAAAGAAAAAAAGTGTAATCTGAGGACTTCACAAAATGTCATCCATCCTATTACTACTCTCGCCTAACCACAATTAATTGCTGAGTTATGTGAGGATCCAGTGCCTTCATGTTGGTATGATCGCACCCATTAATATATCAAGTGCTAGAGCATATATCTTTTTCGACGGTCATCAAGATTTGCCTATTGTAAAGGGTCCCACTTCATGGTTCAGTTTTGGGTAGATTGACAAATACATTGAAACCACAAATATGAACAGTTTAATGGTTCAAAATTTTGGTGGGAATCACAAAATAGTCAAAAGATGCTTCAGAACTCAAAATCTGAGGTAAAAAAACTAGTCATTGATACTTTTTACAATTGCCACTTCGTGGTTCTCGCATAGGGCTTTTCAAATTGGATTTGATCGACATGTCGTATTATGCAGGCTTAGAGCTACGACGGTACAAATGCACTGTGTTTTCTCATGCCAAAAAAATTTCAACACGAGGAGTTCTAAGGGTTCATCCAACCTAGTACTACCCTCACCCAAACATGCCTCACTAGAGTGTCCAAATGGGATCCGATGCATTCGTGTTTGTATGATCGTTCTAGTTAGTACTTTAGGTGCAAGGACCAATATCGTTGTTGACAGCAATCAAGGGTGACCTTCGTTAAGGATCCCACTCCACGGTTTGGTTGGCAGTGGGTCGAAGAACGTATATCCGAATACATTGAATACACAAGTAAAAACAGTTTTATGTTCCCAAAATTTGAAGAAGATCACAAAAAGAACCACATAAGACACCGAAACTAAAAATTTGAGGTCAAAAACAAGCCAATGGTACTACATTACTTTTCATCATCCTGGTTTTCTCTCGAGGCTTTCTAAACCAGAATTGATGGACAAGTAATTCCCTATGGTCTAAGAGTTACGATGTTACGTATGCATTGGGTTTTTTCATGCAAAAAAAAAAAGAAAGAAAAAGAAAAAAGGTGCAATCTAAGGACTACACAAAATTTCATCCATCCTAGTACTACTCTCACCTAACCACAATTAATTGCTGAGTTATGTTAGGATCCAGTGCCTTCATGTTGGTATGATCGCACCCATTAATATATCAAGTGCAAGAGCATATATCTTTTTCGACGGTCATCAAGATTTGCCTATTGTAAAGGGTCCCACCTCATGGTTCAGTTTTGGGTAGATTGACAAATACATTGAAACCACAAATATGAACAGTTTAATGGTTCAAAATTTTGGTGGGAATCACAAAATAGTCAAAAGATGCTTCAGAACTCAAAATCTGAGGTAAAAAAGTAGTCATTGATACTTTTTAAAATTGCCACTTCGTGGTTCTCGGATAGGGCTTTTCAAATTGGATTTGATCGACATGTCGTATTATGCAGGCTAAGAGCTACGACGGTACAAATGCACTGTGTTTTCTCATGCAAAAAAATTTCAACACGAGGAGACTTAAGGGGTCACCCAACCAAGTACTACCCTCACCCAGACATGCCTGACTAGAGCGTTCAGATGGGATCCCATGCATTCGTGTTTATATGATCGTTCCCATTAGTACTTTATGTGCAAGGACCAATATTGTTGATGACTGTCATCAAGAGTTACCTTTTGTTAAGGATCCCACTCCATAGTTGGATTGGCAGTGGGTCGAACAACATATATCCGAATACATTGAAACCACAAGTAAAAACAGTTTTTATGTTTCCAAAATTTGAAGAAGATCACAAAAAGAACCACATAAGACACCAAAACTAAAAATTTGAGGTCAAAAACAAGCCAATGGTACTACAATACATTTCATCATCCTGGTTCTCTCTCAAGGCTTTCTAAACTAGACTTGATGGACAAGTAATTCCCTAAGGTCTAAGAGTTACGATGTTACGTATGCGTTGGGTTTTTTCATGCAAAAAAAAAAAGAAAAAAAAAAGAAAAAAGGTGTAATGTGAGGACTTCAGAAAATGTCATCCATCCTATTACTACTCTCGCCTAACCACAATTAATTGCTAAGTTATGTGAGGATCCAGTGCCTTCATGTTGGTATGATCGCACCCATTAATATATCAAGTGCTAGAGCATATATCTTTTTCGACGGTCATCAAGATTTGCCTATTGTAAAGGGTCCCACTTCATGGTTCAGTTTTGGGTAGATTGACAAATACATTGAAACCACAAATATGAACAGTTTAATGGTTCAAAATTTTGGTGGGAATCATAAAATAGTCAAAAGATGTTTCAGAACTCAAAATCTGAGGTAAAAAAACTAGTCATTGATACTTTTTACAATTGCCACTTCGTGGTTCTCGCATAGGGCTTTTCAAATTGGATTTGATCGACATGTCGTATTATGCAGGCTTAGAGCTACGACGGTACAAAAGCACTGTGTTTTCTCATGCCAAAAAAATTTCAACACGAGGAGTTCTAAGGGTTCATCCAACCTAGTACTACCCTCACCCAAACATGCCTCACTAGAGCGTCCAAATGGGATCCGATGCATTCGTGTTTGTATGATCGTACTAGTTAGTACTTTAGGTGCAAGGACCAATATCGTTGTTGACAGTAATCAAGGGTGACCTTCGTTAAGGATCCCACTCCACGGTTTGGTTGGCAGTGGGTCGAAGAACGTATATCCGAATACATTGAATACACAAGTAAAAACAGTTTTATGTTCCCAAAATTTGAAGAAGATCACAAAAAGAACAACATAAGACACCGAAACTAAAAATTTGAGGTCAAAAACAAGCCAATGGTACTACATTACTTTTCATCATCCTGGTTTTCTCTCGAGGCTTTCTAAACTAGACTTGATGGACAAGTAATTCCCTAAGGTCTAAGAGTTACGATGTTACGTATGCATTGGGTTTTTTCATTCAAAAAAAAAAAAGAAAAAAAAAAAGAAAAAAGGTGTAATGTGAGGACTACACAAAATGTCATCCATCCTATTACTACTCTCGCCTAACCACAATTAATTGCTAAGTTATGTGAGGATCCAGTGCCTTCATGTTGGTATGATCGCACCCATTAATATATCAAGTGC
This sequence comes from Lepidium sativum, assembly GCA_023374145.1. NCBI lineage: Eukaryota > Viridiplantae > Streptophyta > Magnoliopsida > Brassicales > Brassicaceae > Lepidium > Lepidium sativum. Next base: position 20,063 of record JAKUCM010003271.1, read on the forward strand.
TAGAGCATATATCTTTTTCGACGGTCATCAAGATATTGTAAAGGGTCCCACTTCATGGTTCAGTTTTGGGTAGATTGACAAATACATTGAAACCACAAATATGAACAGTTTAATGGTTCAAAATTTTGGTGGGAATCACAAAATAGTCAAAAGATGCTTCAGAACTCAAAATCTGAGGTAAAAAACTAGTCATTGATACTTTTTAAAATTGCCACTTCGTGGTTCTCGGATAGGGCTTTTCAAATTGGATTTGATCGACATGTCGTATTATGCAGGCTAAGAGCTACGACGGTACAAATGCACTGTGTTTTCTCATGCAAAAAAATTTCAACACGAGGAGACTTAAGGGGTCACCCAACCAAGTACTACCCTCACCCAGACATGCCTGACTAGAGCGTTCAGATGGGATCCCATGCATTCGTGTTTATATGATCGTTCCCATTAGTACTTTATGTGCAAGGACCAATATTGTTGATGACTGTCATCAAGAGTTACCTTTTGTTAAGGATCCCACTCCATAGTTGGATTGGCAGTGGGTCGAACAACATATATCCGAATACATTGAAACCACAAGTAAAAACAGTTTTTATGTTTCCAAAATTTGAAGAAGATCACAAAAAGAACCACATAAGACACCAAAACTAAAAATTTGAGGTCAAAAACAAGCCAATGGTACTACATTACATTTCATCATCCTGGTTCTCTCTCAAGGCTTTCTAAACTAGACTTGATGGACAAGTAATTCCCTAAGGTCTAAGAGTTACGATGTTACGTATGCGTTGGGTTTTTTCATGCAAAAAAAAAAAGAAAAAAAAAAGAAAAAAGGTGTAATGTGAGGACTTCAGAAAATGTCATCCATCCTATTACTACTCTCGCCTAACCACAATTAATTGCTGAGTTATGTGAGGATCCAGTGCCTTCATGTTGGTATGATCGCACCCATTAATATATCAAGTGCTAGAGCATATATCTTTTTCGACGGTCATCAAGATTTGCCTATTGTAAAGGGTCCCACTTCATGGTTCAGTTTTGGGTAGATTGACAAATACATTGAAACCACAAATATGAACAGTTTAATGGTTCAAAATTTTGGTGGGAATCACAAAATAGTCAAAAGATTTTTCAGAACTCAAAATCTGAGGTAAAAAAACTAGTCATTGATACTTTTTACAATTGCCACTTCGTGGTTCTCGGATAGGGCTTTTCAAATTGGATTTGATTGACATGTCGTATTATGCAGGCTTAGAGCTACGATGGTACAAATGCATTATGTTTTCTCATGCCAAAAAAATTTCAACACGAGGACTTCTAAGGGTTCACCCAACCTAGTACTACCCTCACCCAGACATGCCTCACTAGAGCGTTCAGATGGGATCCCATGCATTCGTGTTTGTATGATCGTTCCCATTAGTACTTTATGTTCAAGGTCCAATATTGTTGATGATAGTCATCAAGAGTTACGTTTTGTTAAGGATCCCACTCCACAGATGGATTGGCAGTGGGTCGAACAACATATATCCGAATACATTGAAACCACAAGTAAAAACAGTTTTTATGTTTCCGAAATTTGAAGAAAATCACAAAAAGAACCACATAAGACACCAAAACTAAAAATTTGAGGTCAAAAACAAGCCAATGGTACTACATTACATTTCATCATCCTTATTCTCTCTCAAGGCTTTCTAAACTAGACTTGATGGACAAGTAATTCCCTAAGGTCTAAGAGTTACGATGTTACGTACGCGTTGGGTTTTTTCATGCAAAAAAAAAAAGAAAAAAAAAAAAAAAAGGTATAATGTGAGGACTTCACAAAATGTCATCCATCCTATTACTACTCTCGCCTAACCACAATTAATTGCAGAGTTATGTGAGGATCCAGTGCCTTCATGTTGGTATGATCGCACCCATTAATATATCAAGTGCTAGAGGCATATATCTTTTTCGACGGTCATCAAGATTTGCCTATTGTAAAGGGTCCCACTTCATGGTTCAGTTTTGGGTAGACTGACAAATACATTGAAACCACAAATATGAACAGTTTAATGGTTCAAAATTTTGGTGGGAATCACAAAATAGTCAAAAGATGCTTCAGAACTCAAAATCTGAGGTAAAAAAACTAGTCATTGATACTTTTTACAATTGCCACTTTGTGGTTCTCGCATAGGGCTTTTCAAATTGGATTTGATCGACATGTCGTATTATGCAGGCTTAGAGCTACGACGGTACTAATGCACTGTGTTTTCTCATGCGAAAAAAATTTCAACACGAGGAGTTCTAAGGGTTCATCCAACCTAGTACTACCCTCACCTAAACATGCCTCACTAGAGCGTCCAAATGGGATCCGATGCATTCGTGTTTGTATGATCGTTCCCATTAGTACTTTATGTGCAAGGACCAATATTGTTGATGACGGTCATCAAGAGTTACCTTTTGTTAAGGATCCCACTCCACAGTTGGATTGGCAGTTGGTCGAACAACATATATCCGAATACATTGAAACCACAAGTAAAAACAGTTTTTATGTTTCCAAAATTTGAAGAAGATCACAAAAAGAACCACATAAGACACCAAAACTAAAAATTTGAGGTCAAAAACAAGCCAATGGTACTACATTACATTTCATCATCCTGGTTCTCTCTCAAGGCTTTCTAAACTAGACTTGATGGACAAATAATTCCCTAAGTAGAGTTACGATGTTACGTATGCGTTGGGTTTTTTCATGCAAAAAAAAAGAAAAAAAAAAGAAAAAAAGTGTAATCTGAGGACTTCACAAAATGTCATCCATCCTATTACTACTCTCGCCTAACCACAATTAATTGCTGAGTTATGTGAGGATCCAGTGCCTTCATGTTTGTATGATCGCACCCATTAATATATCAAGTGCTAGAGCATATATCTTTTTCGACGGTCATCAAGATTTGCCTATTGTAAAGGGTCCCACTTCATGGTTCAGTTTTGGTTAGATTGACAAATACATTGAAACCACAAATATGAACAGTTTAATGGTTCAAAATTTTGGTGGGAATCACAAAATAGTCAAAAGATGCTTCAGAACTCAAAATTTGAGGTAAAAAAACTAGTCATTGATACTTTTTACAATTGCCACTTCGTGGTTCTCGCATAGGGCTTTTCAAATTGGATTTGATCGACATGTCGTATTATGCAGGCTTAGAGCTACGACGGTACAAATGCACTGTGTTTTCTCATGCAAAAAAATTTCAACACGAGGAGACTTAAGGGGTCACCCAACCAAGTACTACCCTCACCCAGACATGCCTGACTAGAGCGTTCAGATGGGATCCCATGCATTCGTGTTTATATGATCGTTCTTATTAGTACTTTAGGTGCAAGGACCAATATCGTTGTTGACAGTAATCAAGGGTTACCTTTGTTAAGGATCCCACTCCACGGTTTGGTTGGCAGTGGGTCGAAGAATGTATATCTGAATACATTGAATCCACAAGTAAAAACAGTTTTATGTTCCCAAAATTTGAAGAAGATCACAAAAAGACCACATAAGACACCAAAACTAAAAATTTGAGGTCAAAAACAAGCCAATGGTACTACATTACTTTTCATCATCCTGGTTTTCTCTCGAGGCTTTCTAAACCAGAATTGATGGACAAGTAATTCCCTATGGTCTAAGAGTTACGATGTTACGTATGCATTGGGTTTTTTCATGCAAAAAAAAAAGAAAGAAAAAGAAAAAAGGTGCAATCTAAGGACTACACAAAATGTCATCCATCCTATTAGTACTCTCGCCTAACCACAATTAATTGCTGAGTTATGTGAGGATCCAGTGCATTCATGTTGGTATGATCGCACCCATTAATATATCAAGTGCAAGAGCATATATCTTTTTCGACGGTCATCAAGATTTGCCTATTGTAAAGGGTCCCACTTCATGGTTCAGTTTTGGGTAGATTGACAAATACATTGAAACCACAAATATGAACAGTTTAATGGTTCAAAATTTTGGTGGGAATCACAAAATAGTCAAAAGATGCTTCAGAACTCAAAATCTGAGGTAAAAAAACTAGTCATTGATACTTTTTACAATTGCCACTTCGTGGTTCTCGCATAGGGCTTTTCAAATTGGATTTGATCGACATGTCGTATTATGCAGGCTTAGAGCTACGACGGTACAAATGCACTGTGTTTTCTCATGCCAAAAAATTTTCAATACGAGGAGTTCTAAGGGTTCATCCAACCTAGTACTACCCTCACCCAAACATGCCTCACTAGAGCGTCCAAATGGGATCCGATGCATTCGTGTTTGTATGATCGTACTAGTTAGTACTTTAGGTGCAAGGACCAATATCGTTGTTGACAGTAATCAAGGGTTATCTTTGTTAAGGATCCCACATCACGGTTTGGTTGGCAGTGGGTCGAAGAACGTATATCTGAATACATTGAATCCACAAGTAAAAACAGTTTTATGTTCTTAAAATTTGAAGAAGATCACAAAAAGAACCACATAAGACACCAAAACTAAAAATTTGAGGTCAAAAACAAGCCAATGGTACTACATTACTTTTCATCATCCTGGTTTTCTCTCGAGGCTTTCTAAACTAGACTTGATGGACAAGTAATTCCCTAAGTAGAGTTACGATGTTACGTATGCGTTGGGTTTTTTCATGCAAAAAAAAAGAAAAAAAAAAGAAAAAAAGTGTAATCTGAGGACTTCACAAAATGTCATCCATCCTAGTACTACTCTCGCCTAACCACAATTTATTGCTGAGTTATGTGAGGATCCAGTGCCTTCATGTTGGTATGATCGCACCCATTAATATATCAAGTGCTAGAGCATATATCTTTTTCGACGGTCATCAAGATATTGTAAAGGGTCCCACTTCATGGTTCAGTTTTGGGTAGATTGACAAATACATTGAAACCACAAATATGAACAGTTTAATGGTTCAAAATTTTTGTGGGAATCAGAAAATAGTCAAAAGATGCTTCGGAACTCAAAATCTGAGGTAACAAACTAGTCATTGATACTTTTTAGAATTGCCACGTCGTGGTTCTCGCATAGGGCTTTTCAAATTGGATTTGATCGACATGTCGTATTATGCAGGCTAAGAGCTACGACGGTACAAATGCACTGAGTTTTCTCATGCAAAAAAATTTCAACACAATGAGACTTAAGGGGTCACCCAACCAAGTACTACCCTCACCCAGACATGCCTGACTAGAGCGTTCAGATGGGATCCCATGCATTCGTGTTTATATGATCGTTCCCATTAGTACTTTATGTGCAGGGACCAATATTGTTGATGACGGTCATCAAGAGTTACCTTTTGTTAAGGATCGCACTCCACAGTTGGATTGGCAGTGGGTCGAACAACATTTATCCGAATACATTGAAAACACAAGTAAAAACAGTTTTTATGTTCCCAAAATTTGAACAAGATCACAAAAAGAACCACATAAGACACCAAAACTTAAATTTTGAGGTCAAAAACAAGCCAATGGTACTACATTACATTTCATCATCCTTATTCTCTCTCAAGGCTTTCTAAACTAGACTTGATGGACAAGTAATTCCCTCAGGTCTAAGAGTTACGATGTTACGTATGCGTTGGGTTTTTTCATGCAAAAAAAAAAGAAGAAAAAGGTGTAATCTGAGGACTTCACAAAATGTCATCCATCCTAGTACTACTCTCGCCTAACCACAATTAATTGCTGAGTTATGTTAGGATCCAGTGCCTTCATGTTGGTATGATCGCACCCATTAATATATCAAGTGCAAGAGCATATATCTTTTTCGACGGTCATCAAGATTTGCCTATTGTAAAGGGTCACACTTCATGGTTCAGTTCTGGGTAGATTGACAAATACATTGAAACCACAAATATGAACAATTGAATTGTTCAAAATTTTTGTGGGAATCACAAAATAGTCAAAAGATGCTTCGGAACTCAAAATCTGAGGTAACAAACTAGTCATTGATACTTTTTAGAATTGCCACGTCGTGGTTCTCGCATAGCGCTTTTCAAATTGGGTTTGATCGACATGTCGTATTATGCAGGCTAAGAGCTACGACGGTACAAATGCACTGAGTTTTCTCATGCAAAAAAATTTCAACACGATGAGACTTAAGGGGTCACCCAACCAAGTACTACCCTCACCCAGACATGCCTGACTAGAGCGTTCAGATGGGATCCCATGCATTCGTGTTTATATGATCGTTCCCATTAGTACTTTATGTGCAAGGACCAATATTGTTGATGACGGTCATCAAGAGTTACCTTTTGTTAAGGATCGCACTCCACAGTTGGATTGGCAGTGGGTCGAATAACATTTATCCGAATACATTGAAACCACAAGTAAAAACAGTTTTTATGTTCCCAAAATTTGAAGAAGATCACAAAAAGAACCACATAAGACACCAAAACTTAAAATTTGAGGTCAAAAACAAGCCAATGGTACTACATTACATTTCATCATCCTTGTTCTCTCTCAAGGCTTTCTAAACTAGACTTGATGGACAAGTAATTCCCTAAGGTGTAAGAGTTACGATGATACGTATGCGTTGGGTTTTTTCATGCAAAAAAAAAAAGAAAAAGGTGTAATCTGAGGACTTCACAAAATGTCATCCATCCTAGTACTACTCTCGCCTAACCACAATTAATTGCTGAGTTATTATAGGATCCAGTGCCTTCATGTTGGTATGATCGCACCCATTAATATATCAAGTGCAAGAGCATATATCTTTTTCGACGGTCATCAAAATTTGCCTATTGTAAAGGGTCACACTTCATGGTTCAGTTTTGGGTAGATTGACAAATACATTGAAACCACAAATATGAACAGTTTAATGGTTCAAAATTTTGGTGGGAATCACAAAATAGTCAAAAGATGCTTCAGAACTCAAAATCTGAGGTGAAAAACTAGTCATTGATACTTTTTAAAATTGCCACTTCGTGGTTCTCGCATAGGGCTTTTCAAATTGGATTTGATCGACATGTCGAATTATGCAGGCTAAGAGCTACGACGGTACAAATGCACTGTGTTTTCTCATGCTAAAAAAATTTCAATACGAGGAGTTCTAAGGGGTTATCGAACCTAGTACTACCCTCACCCAGACATGCCTCACTAGAGCGTTCAGATGGGATCCAATGCGTTCGTGTTTATATGATCGTTCCCATTAGTCTTTAGGTGCAAGGACCAATATCGTTGTTGACGGTAATCAAGGGTTACCTTTGTTAAGGATCCCACTCCACGGTTTGGTTGGCAGTGGGTCGAAGAACGTATATCCGAATACATTGAATCCACAAGTAAAATCAGTTTTATGTTCCCAAAATTTGAAGAAGATCACAAAAAGAACCACATAAGACACCAAAACTAAAAATTTGAGGTCATAAACAAGCCAATGGTACTACATTACTTTTCATCATCCTGGTTTTCTCTCGAGGCTTTCTAAACCAGAATTGATGGACAAGTAATTCCCTAAGGTCTAAGAGTTACGATGTTACATATGCGTTGGGTTTTTTCATTCAAAAAAAAAAGAAAGAAAAAGAAAAAAGGTGTAATCTAAGGACTACACAAAATGTCATCCATCCTAGTACTACTCTCGCCTAACCACAATTAATTGCTGAGTTATGTTAGGATCCAGTGCCTTCATGTTGGTATGATCGCACCCATTAATATATCAAGTGCAAGAGCATATATCTTTTTCGACAGTCATCAAGATTTGCCTATTGTAAAGGGTCACACTTCATGGTTCAGTTTTGGGTAGATTGACAAATACATTGAAACCACAAATATGAACAATTGAATTGTTCAAAATTTTTGTGGGAATCACAAAATAGTCAAAAGATGCTTCGGAACTCAAAATCTGAGGTAACAAACTAGTCATTGATACTTTTTAAAATTGCCACGTCGTGGTTCTCGCATAGCGCTTTTCAAATTGGGTTTGATCGACATGTCGTATTATGCAGGCTAAGAGCTACGACGGTACAAATGCACTGAGTTTTCTCATGCAAAAAAATTTCAACACGATGAGACTTAAGGGGTCACCCAACCAAGTACTACCCTCACCCAGACATGCCTGACTAGAGCGTTCAGATGGGATCCCATGCATTCGTGTTTATATGATCGTTCCCATTAGTACTTTATGTGCAAGGACCAATATTGTTGATGACGGTCATCAAGAGTTACCTTTTGTTAAGGATCGCACTCCACAGTTGGATTGGCAGTGGGTCGAACAACATTTATCCGAATACATTGAAAACACAAGTAAAAACAGTTTTTATGTTCCCAAAATTTGAACAAGATCACAAAAAGAACCACATAAGACACCAAAACTTAAAATTTGAGGTTAAAAACAAGCCAATGGTACTACATTACATTTCATCATCCTGGTTCTCTCTCAAGGCTTTCTAAACTAGACTTGATGGACAAGTAATTCCCTCAGGTCTAAGAGTTACGATGTTACGTATGCGTTGGGTTTTTTCATGCAAAATAAAAAAGAAAAAGGTGTAATCTGAGGACTTCACAAAATGTCATCCATCCTATTACTACTCTCGCCTAACCACAATTAATTGCTGAGTTATTTGAGAATCCAATGCATTCATGTTGGTATGATCGCACCCATTAATATATCAAGTGCAAGATCATATATCTTTTTCGACGGTCATCAAGATTTGCCTATTGTAAAGGGTCACACTTCATGGTTCAGTTCTGGGTAGATTGACAAATACATTGAAACCACAAATATGAACAATTGAATTGTTCAAAATTTTTGTGGGAATCACAAAATCGTCAAAAGATGCTTCGGAACTCAAAATCTGAGGTAACAAACTAGTCATTGATACTTTTTAGAATTGCCACGTCGTGGTTCTCGCATAGGGCTTTTCAAATTGGATTTGATCGACATGTCGTATTATGCAGGCTAAGAGCTACGACGGTACAAATGCACTGAGTTTTCTCATGCAAAAAAATTTCAACACGATGAGACTTAAGGGGTCACCCAACCAAGTACTACCCTCACCCAGACATGCCTGACTAGAGCGTTCAGATGGGATCCCATGCATTCGTGTTTATATGATCGTTCCCATTAGTACTTTATGTGCAAGGACCAATATTGTTGATGACGGTCATCAAGAGTTACCTTTTGTTAAGGACGCACTCCACAGTTGGATTGGCAGTGGGTCGAATAACATTTATCCGAATACATTGAATCCACAATTAAAAACAGTTTTTATGTTCCCAAAATTTGAACAAGATCACAAAAAGAACCACATAAGACACCAAAACTTAAAATTTGAGGTCAAAAACAAGCCAATGGTACTACATTACATTTCATCATCCTTATTCTCTCTCAAGGCTTTCTAAACTAGACTTGATGGACAAGTAATTCCCTCAGGTCTAAGAGTTACGATGTTACGTATGCGTTGGGTTTTTTCATGCAAAAAAAAAAAAGAAAAAGGTGTAATCTGAGGACTTCACAAAATGTCATCCATCCTATTACTACTCTCGCCTAACAACAATTAATTGCTGAGTTATGTGAGGATCCAGTGCATTCATGTTGGTATGATCGCACCCATTAATATATCAAGTGCAAGAGCATATATCTTTTTCGACGGTCATCAAGATTTGCCTATTGTAAAGGGTCACACTTCATGGTTCAGTTCTGGGTAGATTGACAAATACATTGAAACCACAAATATGAACAATTGAATTGTTCAAAATTTTTGTGGGAATCACAAAATCGTCAAAAGATGCTTCGGAACTCAAAATCTGAGGTAACAAACTAGTCATTGATACTTTTTAGAATTGCCACGTCGTGGTTCTCGCATAGGGCTTTTCAAATTGGATTTGATCGACATGTCGTATTATGCAGGCTAAGAGCTACGACGGTACAAATGCACTGAGTTTTCTCATGCAAAAAAACTTCAACACGATGAGACTTAAGGGGTCACCCAACCAAGTACTACCCTCACCCAGACATGCCTGACTAGAGCGTTCAGATGGGATCCCATGCATTCGTGTTTATATGATCGTTCCCATTAGTACTTTATGTGCAGGGACCAATATTGTTGATGACGGTCATCAAGAGTTACCTTTTGTTAAGGATCGCACTCCACAGTTGGATTGGCAGTGGGTCGAACAACATTTATCCGAATACATTGAAAACACAAGTAAAAACAGTTTTTATGTTCCCAAAATTTGAAGAAGATCACAAAAAGAACCACATAAGACACCAAAACTTAAAATTTGAGGTCAAAAACAAGCCAATGGTACTACATTACATTTCATCATCCTTATTCATTCTCAAGGCTTTCTAAACTAGACTTGATGGACAAGTAATTCCCTCAGGTCTAAGAGTTACGATGTTACGTATGCGTTGGGTTTTTTCATGCAAAAAAAAAAAGAAAAAGGTGTAATCTGAGGACTTCACAAAATGTCATCCATCCTATTACTACTCTCGCCTAACCACAATTAATTGCTGAGTTATGTGAGGATCCAGTGCCTTCATGTTGGTATGATCGCACCCATTAATATATCAAGTGCAAGAGCATATATCTTTTTCGACGGTCATCAAGATTTGCCTATTGTAAAGGGTCACACTTCATGGTTCAGTTTTGGGTAGATTGACAAATACATTGAAACCACAAATATGAACAATTGAATTGTTCAAAATTTTTGTGGGAATCACAAAATAGTAAAAAGATGCTTCGGAACTCAAAATCTGAGGTAACAAACTAGTCATTGATACTTTTTAGAATTGCCACGTCGTGGTTCTCGCATAGGGCTTTTCAAATTGGATTTGATCGACATGTCGTATTATGCAGGCTAAGAGCTACGACGGTACAAATGCACTGAGTTTTCTCATGCAAAAAAATTTCAACACGATGAGACTTAAGGGGTCACCCAACCAAGTACTACCCTCACCCAGACATGCCTGACTAGAGCGTTCAGATGGGATCCCATGCATTCGTGTTTATATGATCGTTCCCATTAGTACTTTATGTGCAGGGACCAATATTGTTGATGACGGTCATCAAGAGTTACCTTTTGTTAAGGATCGCACTCCACAGTTGGATTGGCAGTGGGTCGAATAACATTTATCCGAATACATTGAAAACACAAGTAAAAACAGTTTTTATGTTCCCAAAATTTGAACAAGATCACAAAAAGAACCACATAAGACACCAAAACTTAAAATTTGAGGTCAAAAACAAGCCAATGGTACTACATTACATTTCATCATCCTTATTCTCTCTCAAGGCTTTCTAAACTAGACATGATGGACAAGTAATTCCCTCGGGTCTAAGAGTTACGATGTTACGTATGCGTTGGGTTTTTTCATGCAAAAAAAAAAGAAAAAGGTGTAATCTGAGGACTTCACAAAATGTCATCCATCCTATTACTACTCTCGCCTAACCACAATTAATTGCTGAGTTATGTGAGGATCCAGTGCATTCATGTTGGTATGATCGCACCCATTAATATATCAAGTGCAAGAGCATATATCTTTTTCGACGGTCATCAAAATTTGCCTATTGTAAAGGGTCACACTTCATGGTTCAGTTCTTGGTAGATTGACAAATACATTGAAACCACAAATATGAACAATTGAATTGTTCAAAATTTTTGTGGGAATCACAAAATCGTCAAAAGATGCTTCGGAACTCAAAATCTGAGGTAACAAACTAGTCATTGATACTTTTTAGAATTGCCACGTAGTGGTTCTCGCATAGGGCTTTTCAAATTGGATTTGATCGACATGTCGTATTATGCAGGCTAAGAGCTACGACGGTACAAATGCACTGAGTTTTCTCATGCAAAAAAATTTCAACACGATGAGACTTAAGGGGTCACCCAACCTAGTACTACCCTCACCCAGACATGCCTGACTAGAGCGTTCAGATGGGATCCCATGCATTCGTGTTTATATGATCGTTCCCATTAGTACTTTATGTGCAGGGACCAATATTGTTGATGACGGTCATCAAGAGTTACCTTTTGTTAAGGATCGCACTCCACAGTTGGATTGGCAGTGGGTCGAACAACATTTATCCGAATACATTGAAAACACAAGTAAAAACAGTTTTTATGTTCCCAAAATTTGAACAAGATCACAAAAAGAACCACATAAGACACCAAAACTTAAAATTTGAGGTCAAAAACAAGCCAATGGTACTACATTACATTTCATCATCCTTATTCTCTCTCAAGGCTTTCTAAACTAGACTTGATGGACAAGTAATTCCCTTAGGTCTAAGAGTTACGATGTTACGTATGCGTTGGGTTTTTCATGCAAAAAAAAAAAAGAAAAAGGTGTAATCTGAGGACTTCACAAAATGTCATCCATCCTATTACTACTCTCGCCTAACCACAATTAATTGCTGAGTTATGTGAGGATCCATTGCATTCATGTTGGTATGATCGCACCCATTAATATGTCAAGTGCAAGAGCATATATCTTTTTCGACGGTCATCAAGATTTGCCTATTGTAAAGGGTCACACTTCATGGTTCAGTTCTGGGTAGATTGACAAATACATTGAAACCACAAATATGAACAATTGAATTGTTCAAAATTTTTGTGGGAATCACAAAATCGTCAAAGATGCTTCGGAACTCAAAATCTGAGGTAACAAACTAGTCATTGATACTTTTTAGAATTGCCACGTAGTGGTTCTCGCAAAGGGCTTTTCAAATTGGATTTGATCGACATGTCGTATTATGCAGGCTAAGAGCTACGACGGTACAAATGCACTGAGTTTTCTCATGCAAAAAAATTTCAACACGATGAGACTTAAGGGGTCACCCAACCAAGTACTACCCTCACCCAGATATGCCTGACTAGAGCGTTCAGATGGGATCCCATGCATTTGTGTTTATATGATCGTTCCCATTAGTACTTTATGTGCAGGGACCAATATTGTTGATGACGGTCATCACGAGTTACCTTTTGTTAAGGATCGCACTCCACAGTTGGATTGGCAGTGGGTCGAACAACATTTATCCGAATACATTGAAAACACAAGTAAAAACAGTTTTTATGTTCCCAAAATTTGAACAAGATCACAAAAAGAACCACATAAGACACCAAAACTTAAAATTTGAGGTCAAAAACAAGCCAATGGTACTACATTACATTTCATCATCCTTATTCTCTCTCAAGGCTTTCTAAACTAGACTTGATGGACAAGTAATTCCCTCGGGTCTAAGAGTTTACGATGTTACGTATGCGTTGGGTTTTTTCATGCAAAAAAAAAAGAAAAAGGTGTAATCTGAGGACTTCACAAAATGTCATCCATCCTATTACTACTCTCGCCTAACCACAATTAATTGCTGAGTTATGTGAGGATCCAGTGCATTCATGTTGGTATGATCGCACCCATTAATATATCAAGTGCAAGAGCATATATCTTTTTCGACGGTCATCAAGATTTGCCTATTGTAAAGGGTCACACTTCATGGTTCAGTTCTTGGTAGATTGACAAATACATTGAAACCACAAATATGAACAATTGAATGTTCAAAATTTTTGTGGGAATCACAAAATCGTCAAAAGATGCTTCGGAACTCAAAATCTGAGGTAACAAACTAGTCATTGATACTTTTTAGAATTGCCACGTAGTGGTTCTCGCATAGGGCTTTTCAAATTGGATTTGATCGACATGTCGTATTATGCAGGCTAAGAGCTACGACGTTACAAATGCACTGATTTTTCTCATGCAAAAAAATTTCAACACGATGAGACTTAAGGGGTCACCCAACCAAGTACTACCCTCACCCAGACATGCCTGACTAGAGCGTTCAGATGGGATCCCATGCATTCGTGTTTATATGATCGTTCCCATTAGTACTTTATGTGCAAGGACCAATATTGTTGATGACGGTCATCAAGAGTTACCTTTTGTTAAGGATCGCACTCCACAGTTGGATTGGCAGTGGGTCGAACAACATTTATCCGAATACATTGAAAACACAAGTAAAAACAGTTTTTATGTTCCCAAAATTTGAACAAGATCACAAAAAGAACCACATAAGACACCAAAACTTAAAATTTGAGGTCAAAAACAAGCCAATGGTACTACATTACATTTCATCATCCTTATTCTCTCTCAAGGCTTTCTAAACTAGACTTGATGGACAAGTAATTCCCTCAGGTTTAAGAGTTACTATGTTACGTATGCGTTGGGTTTTTTCATGCAAAAAGAAAAGAAAAAGGTGTAATCTGAGGACTTCACAAAATGTCATCCATCCTATTACTACTCTCGCCTAACCACAATTAATTGCTGAGTTATGTGAGGATCCAGTGCCTTCATGTTGGTATGATCGCACCCATTAATATATCAAGTGCAAGAGCATATATCTTTTTCGACGGTCATCAAAATTTGCCTATTGTAAAGGGTCACACTTCATGGTTCAGTTTTGGGTAGATTGACAAATACATTGAAACCACAAATATGAACAATTGAATTGTTCAAAATTTTTGTGGGAATCACAAAATAGTCAAAAGATGCTTCAGAACTCAAAATCTGAGGTAACAAACTAGTCATTGATACTTTTTAGAATTGCCACGTCGTGGTTCTCGCATAGGGCTTTTCAAATTGGATTTGATCGACATGTCGTATTATGCAGGCTAAGAGCTACGACGGTACAAATGCACTGAGTTTTCTCATGCAAAAAAAATTCAACACGATGAGACTTAAGGGGTCACCCAACCAAGTACTACCCTCACCCAGACATGCCTGACTAGAGCGTTCAGATGGGATCCCATGCATTCGTGTTTATATGATCGTTCCCATTAGTACTTTATGTGCAGGGACCAATATTGTTGATGACGGTCATCAAGAGTTACCTTTTGTTAAGGATCGCACTCCACAGTTGGATTGGTAGTGGGTCGAACAACATTTATCCGAATACATTGAAAACACAAGTAAAAACAGTTTTTATGTTCCCAAAATTTGAACAAGATCACAAAAAGAACCACATAAGACACCAAAACTTAAAATTTGAGGTCAAAAACAAGCCAATGGTACTACATTACATTTCATCATCCTTGTTCTCTCTCAAGGCTTTCTAAACTAGACTTGATGGACAAGTAATTCCCTCAGGTCTAAGAGTTACGATGTTACGTATGCGTTGGGTTTTTTCATGCAAAAAAAAAAGAAGAAAAATGTGTAATCTGAGGACTTCACAAAATGTCATCCATCCTATTACTACTCTCGCCTAACCACAATTAATTGCTGAGTTATGTGAGGATCCAGTGCCTTCATGTTGGTATGATCGCACCCATTAATATATCAAGTGCTAGAGAATATATCTTTTTCGACGGTCATCAAGATTTGCCTATTGTAAAGGGTCCCACTTCATGGTTCAGTTTTGGGTAGATTGACAAATACATTGAAACCACAAATATGAACAGTTTAATGGTTCAAAATTTTGGTGGGAATCACAAAATAGTCAAAAGATGCTTCAGAACTCAAAATCTGAGGTAAAAAACTAGTCATTGATACTTTTTAAAATTGCCACTTCGTGGTTCTCGCATAGGGCTTTTCAAATTGGATTTGATCGACATGTCGTATTATGCAGGCTAAGAGCTACGACGGTACAAATGCACTGTGTTTTCTCATGCCAAAAAAATTTCAACACGAGGAGTTCTAAGGGGTTATCGAACCTAGTACTACCCTCACCCAGACATGCCTCACTAGAGCGTTCAGATGGGATCCAATGCGTTCGTGTTTATATGATCGTTCCCATTAGTACTTTATGTGCAAGGACCAATATTGTTGATGACGGTAATCAAGGGTTACCTTTTGTTAAGGATCCCACTCCATGGTTTGGTTGGCAGTGGGTCGAAGAACGTATATCCGAATACATTGATACCACAAGTAAAAACAGTTTTATGTTCCCAAAATTTGAAGAAGATCACAAAAAGAACCACATAAAACACCAAAACTAAAAATTTGAGGTCAAAAACAAGCCAATGGTACTACATTACATTTCATCATCCTGGTTCTCTCTCAAGGCTTTCTAAACCAGACTTTATGGACAAGTAATTCCCTAAGGTCTAAGAGTTACGATGTTACGTATGCGTTGGGTTTTTTCATGCAAAAAAAAAAAGAAAAAAACAAAGAAAAAAGGTGTAATCTCAGGACTTCACAAAATGTCATCCATCCTATTACTACTCTCGCCTAACCACAATTAATTGCTGAGTTATGTGAGGATCCAGTGCCTTCATGTTGGTATGATCGCACCCATTAATATATCAAGTGCTAGAGCATATATCTTTTTCGACGGTCATCAAGATATTGTAAAGGGTCCCACTTCATGGTTGAGTTTTGGGTAGATTGACAAATACATTGAAACCACAAATATGAACAGTTTAATGGTTCAAAATTTTGATGGGAATCACAAAATAGTCAAAAGATGCTTCAGAACTCAAAATGTGAGGTAAAAAAACTAGTCATTGATACTTTTTACAATTGCCACTTCGTGGTTCTCGCATAGGGCTTTTCAAATTGGATTTGATCGACATGTCGTATTATGCAAGCTTAGAGCTACGACGGTACAAATGCACTGTGTTTTCTCATGCCAAAAAAATTTCAACACGAGGAGTTCTAAGGGTTCATCCAACCTAGTACTACCCTCACCCAAACATGCCTTACTAGAGCGTTCAAATGGGATCCGATGCATTCGTGTTTGTATGATCGTACCAGTTAGTACTTTAGGTGCAAGGACCAATATCGTTGTTGACGGTAATCAAGGGTTACCTTTGTTAAGGATCCCACTCCACGGTTTGGTTGGCAGTGGGTCGAAGAACGTATATCCGAATACATTGAATCCACAAGTAAAATCAGTTTTATGTTCCCAAAATTTGAAGAAGATCACAAAAAGAACCACATAAGATACCAAAACTAAAAATTTGAGGTCATAAACAAGCCAATGGTACTACATTACTTTTCATCATCCTGGTTTTCTCTTGAGGCTTTCTAAACCAGAATTGATGGACAAGTAATTCCCTAAGGTCTAAGAGATACGATGTTACGTATGCGTTGGGTTTTTTCATTCAAAAAAAAAAAGAAAGAAAAAGAAAAAAGGTGTAATCTAAGGACAACACAAAATGTCATCCATCCTAGTACTACTCTCGCCTAACCACAATTATTTGCTGAGTTATGTTAGGATCCAGTGCCTTCATGTTGGTATGATCGCACCCATTAATATATCAAGTGCAAGAGCATATATCTTTTTCGACAGTCATCAAGATTTGCCTATTGTAAAGGGTCACACTTCATGGTTCAGTTTTGGGTAGATTGACAAATACATTGAAACCACAAATATGAACAATTGAATTGTTCAAAATTTTTGTGGGAATCACAAAATAGTCAAAAGATGCTTCGGAACTCAAAATCTGAGGTAACAAACTAGTGATTGATACTTTTTAGAATTGCCACGTCGTGGTTCTCGCATAGGGCTTTTCAAATTGGATTTGATCGACATGTCGTATTATGCAGGCTAAGAGCTACGACGGTACAAATGCACTGAGTTTTCTCATGCAAAAAAATTTCAACACGATGAGACTTAAGGGGTCACCCAACCAAGTACTACCCTCACCCAGACATGCCTGACTAGAGCGTTCAGATGGGATCCCATGCATTCGTGTTTATATGATCGTTCCCATTAGTACTTTATTTGCAGGGACCAATATTGTTGATGACGGTCATCAAGAGTTACCTTTTGTTAAGGATCGCACTCCACAGTTGGATTGGCAGTGGGTCGAACAACATTTATCCGAATACATTGAAAACACAAGTAAAAACAGTATTTATGTTCCCAAAATTTGAAGAAGATCACAAAAAGAACCACATAAGACACCAAAACTTAAAATTTGAGGTCAAAAACAAGCCAATGGTACTACATTACATTTCATCATCCTTATTCTCTCTCAAGGCTTTCTAAACTAGACTTGATGGACAAGTAATTCCCTCAGGTCTAAGAGTTACGATTTTACGTATGCGTTGGGTTTTTTCATGCAAAAAAAAAAGAAAAAGGTGTAATCTGAGGACTTCACAAAATGTCATCCATCCTAGTACTACTCTCGCCTAACCACAATTAATTGCTGAGTTATGTTAGGATCCAGTGCCTTCATGTTGGTATGATCGCACCCATTAATATATCAAGTGCAAGAGCATATATCTTTTTCGACGATCATCAAGATTTGCCTATTGTTAAGGGTCCCACTTCACGGTTCAGTTTTGGTAGATTGACAAATACATTGAAACCACAAATATGAACAATTGAATTGTTCAAAATTTTTGTGGGAATCACAAAATCGTCAAAAGATGCTTCGGAACTCAAAATCTGAGGTAACAAACTAGTCATTGATACTTTTTAGAATTGTCACGTCGTAGTTCTCGCATAGGGCTTTTCAAATTGGA
This sequence comes from Lepidium sativum, assembly GCA_023374145.1. Taxonomy (NCBI): domain Eukaryota; kingdom Viridiplantae; phylum Streptophyta; class Magnoliopsida; order Brassicales; family Brassicaceae; genus Lepidium; species Lepidium sativum. The sequence goes on from JAKUCM010003271.1 coordinate 38,466, forward strand.
TTTGATCGACATGTCGTATTATGCAGGCTAAGAGCTACGACGGTACAAATGCACTGATTTTTCTCATGCAAAAAAATTTCAACACGATGAGACTTAAGGGGTCACCCAACCAAGTACTACCCTCACCCAGACATGCCTGACTAGAGCGTTCAGATGGGATCCCATGCATTCGTGTTTATATGATCGTTCCCATTAGTACTTTATGTGCAAGGACCAATATTGTTGATGACGGTCATCAAGAGTTACCCTTTGTTAAGGATCGCACTCCACAGTTGGATTGGAAGTGGGTCGAATAACATTTATCCGAATACATTGAAAGCCGAAGTAAAAACAGTTTTTATGTTCCCAAAATTTGAACAAGATCACAAAAAGAACCACATAAGACACCAAAACTTAAAATTTGAGGTCAAAAACAAGCCAATGGTACTACATTACATTTCATCATCCTGGTTCTCTCTCAAGGCTTTCTAAACCAGACTTTATGGACAAGTAATTCCCTAAGGTCTAAGAGTTACGATGTTACGTATGCGTTGGGTTTTTTCATGCAAAAAAAAAAAAAGAAAAAAACAAAGAAAAAAGGTGTAATCCCAGGACTTCACAAAATGTCATCCATCATATTACTACTCTCGCCTAACCACAATTAATTGCTGAGTTATGTGAGGATCCAGTGCCTTCATGTTGGTATGATCGCACCCATTAATATATCAAGTGCTAGAGCATATATCTTTTTCGACGGTCATCAAGATATTGTAAAGGGTCCCACTTCATGGTTGAGTTTTGGGTAGATTGACAAATACATTGAAACCACAAATATGAACAGTTTAATGGTTCAAAATTTTGGTGGGAATCACAACATAGTCAAAAGATGCTTCAGAACTCAAAATGTGAGGTAAAAAAACTAGTCATTGATACTTTTTACAATTGCCACTTCGTGGTTCTGGCATAGGGCTTTTCAAATTGGATTTGATCGACATGTCGTATTATGCAAGCTTAGAGCTACGACGGTACAAATGCACTGTGTTTTCTCATGCCAAAAAAATTTCAACACGAGGAGTTCTAAGGGGTCATCCAACCTAGTACTACCCTCACCCAAACATGCCTCAGTAGAGCGTTCAAATGGGATCCGATGCATTCGTGTTTGTATGATCGTACCAGTTAGTACTTTAGGTGTAAGGACCAATATCATTGTTGACGGTAATCAAGGGTTACCTTTGTTAAGGATCCCACTCCACGGTTTGGTTGGCAGTGGGTCGAAGAACGTATATCCGAATACATTGAATCCACAAGTAAAATCAGTTTTATGTTCCCAAAATTTGAAGAAGATCACAAAAAGAACCACATAAGATACCAAAACTAAAAATTTGAGGTCATAAACAAGCCAATGGTACTACATTACTTTTCATCATCCTGGTTTTCTCTCGAGGCTTTCTAAACCAGAATTGATGGACAAGTAATTCCCTAAGGTCTAAGAGTTACGATGTTACGTATGCGTTGGGTTTTTTCATTCAAAAAAAAAAGAAAGAAAAAGAAAAAAGGTGTAATCTAAGGACAACACAAAATGTCATCCATCCTAGTACTACTCTCGCCTAACCACAATTAATTGCTGAGTTATGTTAGGATCCAGTGCCTTCATGTTGGTATGATCGCACCCATTAATATATCAAGTGCAAGAGCATATATCTTTTTCGACAGTCATCAAGATTTGCCTATTGTAAAGGGTCAGACTTCATGGTTCAGTTTTGGGTAGATTGACAAATACATTGAAACCACAAATATGAACAATTGAATTGTTCAAAATTTTTGTGGGAATCACAAAATAGTCAAAAGATGCTTCGGAACTCAAAATCTGAGGTAACAAACTAGTGATTGATACTTTTTAGAATTGCCACGTCGTGGTTCTCGCATAGGGATTTTCAAATTGGATTTGATCGACATGTCGTATTATGCAGGGTAAGAGCTACGACGGTACAAATGTACTGAGTTTTCTCATGCAAAAAAATTTCAACACGATGAGACTTAAGGGGTCATCCAACCAAGTACTACCCTCACCCAGACATGCCTGACTAGAGCGTTCAGATGGGATCCCATGCATTCGTGTTTATATGATCGTTCCCATTAGTACTTTATGTGCAAGGACCAATATTGTTGATGACGGTCATCAAGAGTTACCTTTTGTTAAGGATCACACTCCACAGTTGGATTGGCAGTGGGTCGAACAACATTTATCCGAATACATTGAAACCACAAGTAAAAACAGTTTTTATGTTCCCAAAATTTGAAGAAGTTCACAAAAAGAACCACATAAGACACCAAAACTTAAAATTTGAGGTCAAAAACAAGCCAATGGTACTACATTACATTTCATCATCCTTGTTCTCTCTCAAGGCTTTCTAAACTAGACTTGATGGACAAGTAGATCCCTCAGGTCTAAGAGTTACGATGTTACGTATGCGTTGGGTTTTTTCATGCAAAAAAAAAAAGAAAAAGGTGTAATCTGCGGACCTCACAAAATGTCATCCATCCTAGTACTACTCTCGCCTAACCACAATTAATTGCTGAGTTATGTTAGGATCCAGTGCCTTCATGTTGGTATGATCGCACCCATTAATATATCAAGTGCAAGAGCATATATCTTTTTCGACGATCATCAAGATTTGCCTATTGTTAAGGGTCCCACTTCACGGTTCAGTTTTGGTAGATTGACAAATACATTGAAACCACAAATATGAACAATTGAATTGTTCAAAATTTTTGTGGGAATCACAAAATCGTCAAAAGATGCTTCGGAACTCAAAATCTGAGGTAACAAACTAGTCATTGATACTTTTTAGAATTGTCACGTCGTGGTTCTCGCATAGGGCTTTTCAAATTGGATTTGATCGACATGTCGTATTATGCAGGCTAAGAGCTACGACGGTACAAATGCACTGATTTTTCTCATGCAAAAAAATTTCAACACGATGAGACTAAAGGGGTCACCCAACCAAGTACTACCCTCACCCAGACATGCCTGACTAGAGCGTTCAGATGGGATCCCATGCATTCGTGTTTATATGATCGTTCCCATTAGTACTTTATGTGCAAGGACCAATATTGTTGATGACGGTCATCAAGAGTTACCCTTTGTTAAGGATCGCACTCCACAGTTGGATTGGCAGTGGGTCGAATAACATTTATCCGAATACATTGAAAACCGAAGTAAAAACAGTTTTTATGTTCCCAAAATTTGAACAAGATCACAAAAAGAACCACATAAGACACCAAAACTTAAAATTTGAGGTCAAAAACAAGCCAATGGTACTACATTACATTTCATCATCCTTATTCTCTCTCAAGGCTTTCTAAACTAGACTTGATGGACAAGTAATTCCCTCAGGTCTAAGAGTTACGATGTTACGTATGCGTTGGGTTTTTTCATGCAAAAAAAAAAAGAAAAAGGTGTAATCTGAGGACTTCACAAAATGTCATCCATCCTATTACTACTCTCGCCTAACCACAATTAATTGCTGAGTTATGTGAGGATCCAGTGCATTCATGTTGGTATGATCGCACCCATTAATATATCAAGTGCAAGAGCATATATCTTTTTCGACGGTCATCAAGATTTGCCTATTGTAAACGGTCACACTTCATGGTTCAGTTCTGGGTAGATTGACAAATACATTGAAACCACAAATATGAACAATTGAATTGTTCAAAATTTTTGTGGGAATCACAAAATCGTCAAAAGATGCTTCGGAACTCAAAATCTGAGGTAACAAACTAGTCATTGATACTTTTTAGAATTGCCACGTCGTGGTTCTCGCATAGGGCTTTTCAAATTGGATTTGATCGACATGTCGTATTATGCAGGCTAAGAGCTACGACGGTACAAATGCACTGATTTTTCTCATGCAAAAAAATTTCAACACGATGAGACTTAAGGGGTCACCCAACCAAGTACTACCCTCACCCAGACATGCCTGACTAGAGCGTTCAGATGGGATCCCATGCATTCGTGTTTATATGATCGTTCCCATTAGTACTTTATTTGCAGGGACCAATATTGTTGATGACGGTCATCAAGAGTTACCTTTTGTTAAGGATCGCACTCCACAGTTGGATTGGCAGTGGGTCGAACAACATTTATCCGAATACATTGAAAACACAAGTAAAAACAGTATTTATGTTCCCAAAATTTGAAGAAGATCACAAAAAGAACCACATAAGACACCAAAACTTAAAATTTGAGGTCAAAAACAAGCCAATGGTACTACATTACATTTCATCATCCTTATTCTCTCTCAAGGCTTTCTAAACTAGACTTGATGGACAAGTAATTCCCTCAGGTCTAAGAGTTACGATTTTACGTATGCGTTGGGTTTTTTCATGCAAAAAAAAAAGAAAAAGGTGTAATCTGAGGACTTCACAAAATGTCATCCATCCTATTACTACTCTCGCCTAACCACAATTAATTGCTGAGTTATGTGAGGATCCAGTGCATTCATGTTGGTATGATCGCACCCATTAATATATCAAGTGCAAGAGCATATATCTTTTTCGACGGTCATCAAGATTTGCCTATTGTAAACGGTCACACTTCATGGTTCTGTTCTGGGTAGATTGACAAATACATTGAAACCACAAATATGAACAATTGAATTGTTCAAAATTTTTGTGGGAATCACAAAATCGTCAAAAGATGCTTCGAAACTCAAAATCTGAGGTAACAAACTAGTCATTGATACTTTTTAGAATTGCCACGTCGTGGTTCTCGCATAGGGCTTTTCAAATTGGATTTGATCGACATGTCGTATTATGCAGGCTAAGAGCTACGACGGTACAAATGCACTGTGTTTTCTCATGCCAAAAAAATTTCAACACGAGGAGTTCTAAGGGGTCATCCAACCTAGTACTACCCTCACCCAGACATGCCTCACTAGAGCGTTCAGATGGGATCCCATGCGTTCGTGTTTATATGATCGTTCCCATTAGTACTTTATGTGCAAGGACCAATATTGTTGATGACGGTAATCAAGGGTTACCTTTTGTTAAGGATCCCACTCCATGGTTTGGTTGGCAGTGGGTCGAAGAAAGTATATCGGAATACATTGATACCACAAGTAAAAACAGTTTTATGTTCCCAAAATTTGAAGAAGATCACAAAAAGAACCACATAAAACACCAAAACTAAAAATTTGAGGTCAAAAACAAGCCAATGGTACTACATTACATTTCATCATCCTAGTTCTCTCTCAAGGCTTTCTAAACCATACTTGATGGACAAGTAATTCCCTAAGGTCTAAGAGTTACGATGTTACGTATGCGTTGGGTTTTTTCATGCAAAAAAAAAAAGAAAAAAACAAAGAAAAAAGGTGTAATCTCAGGACTTCACAAAATGTCATCCATCCTATTACTACTCTCGCCTAACCACAATTAATTGCTGAGTTATGTGAGGATCCAGTGCCTTCATGTTGGTATGATCGCACCCATTAATATATCAAGTGCTAGAGCATATATCTTTTTCGATGGTCATCAAGATATTGTAAAGGGTCCCACTTCATGGTTCAGTTTTGGGTAGATTGACAAATACATTGAAACCACAAATATGAACAGTTTAATGGTTCAAAATTTTGGTGGGAATCACAAAATAGTCAAAAGATGCTTCAGAACTCAAAATCTGAGGTAAAAAAACTAGTCATTGATACTTTTTACAATTTCCACTTCGTGGTTCTCGCATAGGGCTTTTCAAATTGGATTTGATCGACATGTCGTATTATGCAAGCTTAAAGCTACGACGGTACAAATGCACTGTGTTTTCTCATGCCAAAAAAATTTCAACACGCGGAGTTCTAAGGGTTCATCCAACCTAGTACTACCCTGACCCAAACATGCCTCACTAGAGCGTTCAAATGGGATCCGATGCAGCCGTGTTTGTATGATCGTACCAGTTAGTACTTTAGGTGCAAGGACCAATATCGATGTTGACGGTAATCAAGGGTTACCTTTGTTAAGGATCCCACTCCACGGTTTGGTTTGCAGTGGGTCGAAGAACGTATATCCGAATACATTGAATCCACAAGTAAAATCAGTTTTATGTTCCCAAAATTTGAAGAAGATCACAAAAAGAACCACATAAGATACCAAAACTAAAAATTTGAGGTCATAAACAAGCCAATGGTACTACATTACTTTTCATCATCCTGGTTTTCTCTCGAGGCTTTCTAAACCAGAATTGATGGACAAGTAATTCCCTAAGGTCTAAGAGTTACGATGTTACGTATGCGTTGGGTTTTTTCATTCAAAAAAAAAAGAAAGAAAAAGAAAAAAGGTGTAATCTAAGGACTACACAAAATGTCATCCATCCTAGTACTACTCTCGCCTAACCACAATTAATTGCTGAGTTATGTTAGGATCCAGTGCCTTCATGTTGGTATGATCGCACCCATTAATATATCAAGTGCAAGAGCATATATCTTTTTCGACAGTCATCAAGATTTGCCTATTGTAAAGGGTCACACTTCATGGTTCAGTTTTGGGTAGATTGACAAATACATTGAAACCACAAATATGAACAATTGAATTGTTCAAAATTTTTGTGGGAATCACAAAATAGTCAAAAGATGCTTCAGAACTCAAAATCTGAGGTAAAAAACTAGTCATTGATACTTTTTAGAAGTGCCACGTCGTGGTTCTCGCATAGGGTTTTCAAATTGGATTTGATCGACATGTCGTATTATGCAGGCTAAGAGCTACGACGGTACAAATGCACTGTGTTTTCTCATGCAAAAAAATTTCAACACGATGAGACTTAAGGGGTCACCCAACCTAGTACTACCCTCACCCAGACATGCCTGAGTAGAGCGTTCAGATGGGATTCCATGCATTCGTGTTTATATGATTGTTCCCATTAGTACTTTATGTGCAAGGACCAATATTGTTGATGACGGTCATCAAGAGTTACCTTTTGTTAAGGATCGCACTCCACAGTTGGATTGGCAGTGGGTCGAACAACATTTATCCGAATACATTGAAACCACAAGTAAAAACAGTTTTTATGTTCCCAAAATTTGAAGAAGATCACAAAAAGAACCACATAAGACACCAAAACTTAAAATTTGAGGTCAAAAACAAGCCAATGGTACTACATTACATTTCATCATCCTTGTTCTCTCTCAAGGCTTTCTAAACTAGACTTGATGGACAAGTAATTCCCTCAGGTCTAAGAGTTACGATGTTACGTATGCGTTGGGTTTTTTCATGCAAAAAAAAAAGAAAAAGGTGTAATCTGAGGACTTCACAAAATGTCATCCATCCTATTACTACTCTCGCCTAACCACAATTAATTGCTGAGTTATGTGAGGATCCTGTGCCTTCATGTTGGTATGATCGCACCCATTAATATATCAAGTGCTAGAGCATATATCTTTTTCGACGGTCATCAAGATTTGCCTATTGTAAAGGGTCCCACTTCATGGTTCAGTTTTGGGTAGATTAACAAATACATTGAAACCACAAATATGAACAGTTTAATGGTTCAAAATTTTGGTGGGAATCACAAAATAGTCAAAAGATGTTTCAAAACTCAAAATCTGAGGTAAAAAACTAGTCATTGATACTTTTTAAAATTGCCACTTCGTGGTTCTCGCATAGGGCTTTTCAAATTGGATTTGATCGACATGTCGTATTATGCAGGCTAAGAGCTACGACGGTACAAATGCACTGTGTTTTCTCATGCCAAAAAAATTTCAAAACGAGGAGTTCTAAGGGGTCATCCAACCTAGTACTACCCTCACCCAGACATGCCTCACTAGAGCGTTCAGATGGGATCCCATGCGTTCGTGTTTATATGATCGTTCCCATTAGTACTTTATGTGCAAGGACCAATATTGTTGATGACGGTAATCAAGGGTTACCTTTTGTTAAGGATCCCACTCCATGGTTTGGTTGGCAGTGGGTCGAAGAACGTATATCCGAATACATTGATACCACAAGTAAAAACAGTTTTATGTTCCCAAAATTTGAAGAAGAGCACAAAAAGAACCACATAAAACACCAAAACTAAAAATTTGAGGTCAAAAACAAGCCAATGGTACTACATTACATTTCATCATCCTGGTTCTCTCTCAAGGCTTTCTAAACCAGACGTGATGGACAAGTAATTCTCTAAGGTCTAAGAGTTACGATGTTACGTATGCGTTGGGTTTTTTCATTCAAAAAAAAAAGAAAGAAAAAGAAAAAAGGTGTAATCTAAGGACTACACAAAATGTCATCCATCCTAGTACTCTCGCCTAACCACAATTTATTGCTGAGTTATGTGAGGATCCAGTGCCTTCATGTTGGTATGATCGCACCCATTAATATATCAAAAGCTAGAGAATATATCTTTTTCGACGGTCATCAAGATTTGCCTATTGTAAAGGGTCCCACTTCATGGTTCAGTTTTGGGTAGATTGACAAATACATTGAAACCACAAATATGAACAGTTTAATGGTTCAAAATTTTGGTGGGAATCACAAAATAGTCAAAAGATGCTTCAGAACTCAAAATCTGAGGTAAAAAACTAGTCATTGATACTTTTTAGAAGTGCCACGTCGTGGTTCTCGCATAGGGTTTTCAAATTGGATTTGATCGACATGTCGTATTATGCAGGCTAAGAGCTACGACGGTACAAATGCACTGTGTTTTCTCATACAAAAAAATTTCAACACGATGAGACTTAAGGGGTCACCCAACCTAGTACTACCCTCACCCAGACATGCCTGAGTAGAGCGTTCAGATGGGATTCCATGCATTCGTGTTTATATGATCGTTCCCATTAGTACTTTATGTGCAAGGACCAATATTGTTGATGACGGTCATCAAGAGTTACCTTTTGTTAAGGATCGCACTCCACAGTTGGATTGGCAGTGGGTCGAACAACATTTATCCGAATACATTGAAACCACAAGTAAAAACAGTTTTTATGTTCCCAAAATTTGAAGAAGATCACAAAAAGAACCACATAAGACACCAAAACTTAAAATTTGAGGTCAAAAACAAGCCAATGGTACTACATTACATTTCATCATCCTTGTTCTCTCTCAAGGCTTTCTAAACTAGACTTGATGGACAAGTAATTCCCTCAGGTCTAAGAGTTACGATGTTACGTATGCGTTGGGTTTTTTCATGCAAAAAAAAAAGAAAAAGGTGTAATCTGAGGACTTCACAAAATGTCATCCATCCTATTACTACTCTCGCCTAACCACAATTAATTGCTGAGTTATGTGAGGATCCTGTGCCTTCATGTTGGTATGATCGCACCCATTAATATATCAAGTGCTAGAGCATATATCTTTTTCGACGGTCATCAAGATTTGCCTATTGTAAAGGGTCCCACTTCATGGTTCAGTTTTGGGTAGATTAACAAATACATTGAAACCACAAATATAAACAGTTTAATGGTTCAAAATTTTGGTGGGAATCACAAAATAGTCAAAAGATGTTTCAAAACACAAAATCTGAGGTAAAAAACTAGTCATTGATACTTTTTAAAATTGCCACTTCGTGGTTCTCGCATAGGGCTTTTCAAATTGGATTTGATCGACATGTCGTATTATGCAGGCTAAGAGCTACGACGGTACAAATGCACTGTGTTTTCTCATGCCAAAAAAATTTCAAAACGAGGAGTTCTAAGGGGTCATCCAACCTAGTACTACCCTCACCCAGACATGCCTCACTAGAGCGTTCAGATGGGATCCCATGCGTTCGTGTTTATATGATCGTTCCCATTAGTACTTTATGTGCAAGGACCAATATTGTTGATGACGGTAATCAAGGGTTACCTTTTGTTAAGGATCCCACTCCATGGTTTGGTTGGCAGTGGGTCGAAGAACGTATATCCGAATACATTGATACCACAAGTAAAAACAGTTTTATGTTCCCAAAATTTGAAGAAGAGCACAAAAAGAACCACATAAAACACCAAAACTAAAAATTTGAGGTCAAAAACAAGCCAATGGTACTACATTACATTTCATCATCCTGGTTCTCTCTCAAGGCTTTCTAAACCAGACGTGATGGACAAGTAATTCTCTAAGGTCTAAGAGTTACGATGTTACGTATGCGTTGGGTTTTTTCATTCAAAAAAAAAAGAAAGAAAAAGAAAAAAGGTGTAATCTAAGGACTACACAAAATGTCATCCATCCTAGTACTCTCGCCTAACCACAATTTATTGCTGAGTTATGTGAGGATCCAGTGCCTTCATGTTGGTATGATCGCACCCATTAATATATCAAAAGCTAGAGAATATATCTTTTTCGACGGTCATCAAGATTTGCGTATTGTAAAGGGTCCCACTTCATGGTTCAGTTTTGGGTAGATTGACAAATACATTGAAACCACAAATATGAACAGTTTAATGGTTCAAAATTTTGGTGGGAATCACAAAATAGTCAAAAGATGCTTCAGAACTCAAAATCTGAGGTAAAAAAACTAGTCATTGATACTTTTTACAATTGCCACTTCGTGGTTCTTGCATAGGGCTTTTCAAATTGGATTTGATCGACATGTCGTATTATGCAAGCTTAGAGCTACGATGGTACAAATGCACTGTGTTTTCTCATGCCAAAAAAATTTCAACAGGAGGAGTTCTAAGGGTTCATCCAACCTAGTACTACCCTCACCCAAACATGCCTCACTAGAGCGTTCAAATGGGATCCGATGCAGTCGTGTTCGTATGATCGTACCAGTTAGTACTTTAGGTGCAAGGACCAATATCGTTGTTGACGGTAATCAAGAGTTACCTTTGTTAAGGATCCCACTCCACGGTTTGGTTGGCAGTGGGTCGAAGAACGTATATCCGAATACATTGAATCCACAAGTAAAATCAGTTTTATGTTCCCAAAATTTGAAGAAGATCACAAAAAGAAGCACATAAGACACCAAAACTAAAAATTTGACGTCAAAAACAAGCCAATGGTACTACATTACATTTCATCATCCTTGTTCTCTCTCAAAGCTTTCTAAACTCGACTTGATGGACAAGTAATTCCCTAAGGTCTAAGAGTTACGATGTTACGTATGCGTTGGGTTTTTTCATGCAAAAAAAAAAAGAAAAAAGGTGTAATCTGAGGACTTCACAAAATGTCATCCATCCTATTACTACTCTCGCCTAACCACAATTAATTGCTGAGTTACGTGAGGATCCAGTGCCTTCATGTTGGTATGATCGCACCCATTAATATATCAAGTGCTAGAGCATATATCTTTTTCGACGGTCATCAAGATTTGCCTATTGTAAAGGGTTCCACTTCATGGTTCAGTTTTGGGTAGATTGACAAATACATTGAAACCACAAATATGAACAGTTTAATGGTTCAAAATTTTGGTGGGAATCACAAAATAGTCAAAAGATGCTTCAGAACTCAAAATCTGAGGTAAAAAACTAGTCATTGATACTTTTTAAAATTGCCACTTCGTGGTTCTCGCATAGGACTTTTCAAATTGGATTTGATCGACATGTCGTATTATGCAGGCTAAGAGCTACGACGGTACAAATGCACTGTGTTTTCTCATGCCAAAAAAATTTCAAAACGAGGAGTTCTAAGGGGTCATCCAACCTAGTACTACCCTCACCCAGACATGCCTCACTAGAGCGTTCAGATGGGATCCCATGCGTTCGTGTTTATATGATCGTTCCCATTAGTACTTTATGTGCAAGGACCAATATTGTTGATGACGGTAATCAAGGGTTACCTTTTGTTAAGGATCCCACTCCATGGTTTGGTTGGCAGTGGGTCGAAGAACGTATATCCGAATACATTGATACCACAAGTAAAAACAGTTTTATGTTCCCAAAATTTGAAGAAGATCACAAAAAGAACCACCTAAAACACCAAAACTAAAAATTTGAGGTCAAAAACAAGCCAATGGTACTACATTACATTTCATCATCCTGGTTCTCTCTCAAGGCTTTCTAAACCAGACTGGACAAGTAATTCCCTAAGGTCTAAGAGTTACGATGTTACGTATGCGTTGGGTTTTTTCATGCAAAAAAAAAGAAAGAAAAAGAAAAAAGGTGTAATCTAAGGACTACACAAAATGTCATCCATCCTAGTACTCTCGCCTAACCACAATTTATTGCTGAGTTATGTGAGGATCCAGTGCCTTCATGTTGGTATGATCGCACCCATTAATATATCAAAAGCTAGAGAATATATCTTTTTCGACGGTCATCAAGATTTGCGTATTGTAAAGGGTCCCACTTCATGGTTCAGTTTTGGGTAGATTGACAAATACATTGAAACCACAAATATGAACAGTTTAATGGTTCAAAATTTTGGTGGGAATCACAAAATAGTCAAAAGATGCTTCAGAACTCAAAATCTGAGGTAAAAAAACTAGTCATTGATACTTTTTACAATTGCCACTTCGTGGTTCTTGCATAGGGCTTTTCAAATTGGATTTGATCGACATGTCGTATTATGCAAGCTTAGAGCTACGATGGTACAAATGCACTGTGTTTTCTCATGCCAAAAAAATTTCAACAGGAGGAGTTCTAAGGGTTCATCCAACCTAGTACTACCCTCACCCAAACATGCCTCACTAGAGCGTTCAAATGGGATCCGATGCAGTCGTGTTCGTATGATCGTACCAGTTAGTACTTTAGGTGCAAGGACCAATATCGTTGTTGACGGTAATCAAGAGTTACCTTTGTTAAGGATCCCACTCCACGGTTTGGTTGGCAGTGGGTCGAAGAACGTATATCCGAATACATTGAATCCACAAGTAAAATCAGTTTTATGTTCCCAAAATTTGAAGAAGATCACAAAAAGAAGCACATAAGACACCAAAACTAAAAATTTGACGTCAAAAACAAGCCAATGGTACTACATTACATTTCATCATCCTTGTTCTCTCTCAAAGCTTTCTAAACTCGACTTGATGGACAAGTAATTCCCTAAGGTCTAAGAGTTACGATGTTACGTATGCGTTGGGTTTTTTCATGCAAAAAAAAAAAGAAAAAAGGTGTAATCTGAGGACTTCACAAAATGTCATCCATCCTATTACTACTCTCGCCTAACCACAATTAATTGCTGAGTTACGTGAGGATCCAGTGCCTTCATGTTGGTATGATCGCACCCATTAATATATCAAGTGCTAGAGCATATATCTTTTTCGACGGTCATCAAGATTTGCCTATTGTAAAGGGTTCCACTTCATGGTTCAGTTTTGGGTAGATTGACAAATACATTGAAACCACAAATATGAACAGTTTAATGGTTCAAAATTTTGGTGGGAATCACAAAATAGTCAAAAGATGCTTCAGAACTCAAAATCTGAGGTAAAAAACTAGTCATTGATACTTTTTAAAATTGCCACTTCGTGGTTCTCGCATAGGACTTTTCAAATTGGATTTGATCGACATGTCGTATTATGCAGGCTAAGAGCTACGACGGTACAAATGCACTGTGTTTTCTCATGCCGAAAAAATTTCAAAACGAGGAGTTCTAAGGGGTCATCCAACCTAGTACTACCCTCACCCAGACATGCCTCACTAGAGCGTTCAGATGGGATCCCATGCGTTCGTGTTTATATGATCGTTCCCATTAGTACTTTATGTGCAAGGACCAATATTGTTGATGACGGTAATCAAGGGTTACCTTTTGTTAAGGATCCCACTCCATGGTTTGGTTGGCAGTGGGTCGAAGAACGTATATCCGAATACATTGATACCACAAGTAAAAACAGTTTTATGTTCCCAAAATTTGAAGAAGATCACAAAAAGAACCACCTAAAACACCAAAACTAAAAATTTGAGGTCAAAAACAAGCCAATGGTACTACATTACATTTCATCATCCTGGTTCTCTCTCAAGGCTTTCTAAACCAGACTGGACAAGTAATTCCCTAAGGTCTAAGAGTTACGATGTTACGTATGCGTTGGGTTTTTTCATGCAAAAAAAAAGAAAAAAAAAAAGAAAAAGGTGTAATCTGAGGACTTCACAAAATGTCATCCATCCTATTACTACTCTCGCCTAACCACAATTAATTGCTGAGTTATGTGAGGATCCAGTGCCTTCATGTTGGTATGATCGCACCCATTAATATATCAAGTGCTAGAGCATATATCTTTTTCGACGGTCATCAAGATATTGTAAAGGGTCCCACTTCATGGTTCAGTTTTGGGTAGATTGACAAATACATTGAAACCACAAATATGAACAGTTTAATAGTTCAAAATTTTGGTGGGAATCACAAAATAGTCAAAAGATGCTTCAGAACTCAAAATCTGAGGTAAAAAAACTAGTCATTGATACTTTTTACAATTGCCACTTCGTGGTTCTCGCATAGGGCTTTTCAAATTGGATTTGATCGACATGTCGTATTATGCAGGCTAAGAGCTACGATGGTACAAATGCACTATGTTTTCTCATGCTAAAAAAATTTTAACACGAGGAATTCTAAGGGTTCATCCAACCTAGTACTACCCTCACCCAAACATGCCTCACTAGAGCGTTCAAATGGGATCCGATGCATTCGTGTTTGTATGATCGTACCAGTTAGTACTTTAGGTGCAAGGACCAATATCGTTGTTGACGGTAATCAAGGGTTACCTTTTTTAAGGATCCCACTCTACGGTTTGGTTGGCAGTGGGTCGAAGAACGTATATCCGAATACATTGAATCCACAAGTAAAAACAGTTTTATGTTCCCAAAATTTGAAGAAGATCACAAAAAGAACCACATAAGACACCAAAACTAAAAATTTGAGGTCATAAACAAGCCAATGGTACTACATTACTTTTCATCATCCTGGTTTTCTCTCGAGGCTTTCTAAACCAGAATTGATGGACAAGTAATTCCCTAAGGTCTAAGAGTTACGATGTTACGTATGCGTTGGGTTTTTTCATGCAAAACAAAAAGAAAGAAAAAGAAAAAAGGTGTAATCTAAGGACTACACAAAATGTCATCCATCCTAGTACTACTCTCGCCTAACCACAATTAATTACTGAGTTATGTTAGGATCCAGTGCCTTCATGTTGGTATGATCGCACCCATTAATATATCAAGTGCAAGAGCATATATCTTTTTCGACGATCATCAAGATTTGCCTATTGTTAAGGGTCCCACTTCATGGTTCAGTTTTGGTAGATTGACAAATACATTGAAACCACAAATATGAACAATTGAATTGTTCAAAATTTTTGTGGGAATCACAAAATAGTCAAAAGATGCTTCAGAACTCAAAATCTGAGGTAAAAAACTAGTCATTGATACTTTTTAGAATTGCCACGTCGTGGTTCTCGCATAGGGCTTTTCAAATTGGATTTGATCGACATGTCGTATTATGCAGGCTAAGAGCTACGACGGTACAAATGCACTGTGTTTTCTCATGCAAAAAAATTTCAACACGAGGAGACTTAAGGGGTCACCCAACCTAGTACTACCCTCACCCAGACATGCCTCACTAGAGCGTTTAGATGGGATCCCATGCATTCGTGTTTATATGATCGTTCCCATTAGTACTTTATGTGCAAGGACCAATATTGTTGATGACGGTCATCAAGAGTTACCTTTTGTTAAGGATCCCACTCCATGGTTTGGTTGGCAGTGGGTCGAAGAACGTATATCCGAATACATTGAATCCACAAGTAAAAACAGTTTTATGTTCCCAAAATTTGAAGAAGATCACAAAAAGAACCACATAAGACACCAAAACTAAAAATTTGAGGTCATAAACAAGCCAATGGTACTACATTACTTTTCATCATCCTGGTTTTCTCTCGAGGCTTTCTAAACCAGAATTGATGGACAAGTAATTCCCTAAGGTCTAAGAGTTACGATGTTACGTATGCGTTGGGTTTTTTCATGCAAAAAAAAAAGAAAGAAAAAGAAAAAAGGTGTAATCTAAGGACTACACAAAATGTCATCCATCCTAGTACTACTCTCGCATAACCACAATTAATTGCTGAGTTATGTTAGGATCCAGTGCCTTCATGTTGGTATGATCGCACCCATTAATATATCAAGTGCAAGAGCATATATCTTTTTCGACGATCATCAAGATTTGCCTATTGTTAAGGGTCGCACTTCACAGTTCAGTTTTGGTAGATTGACAAATACATTGAAACCACAAATATGAACAATTGAATTGTTCAAAATTTTTGTGGGAATCACAAAATAGTCAAAAGATGCTTCAGAACTCAAAATCTTAGGTAAAAAACTAGTCATTGATACTTTTTAGAATTGCCACGTCGTGGTTCTCGCATAGGGCTTTTCAAAATGGATTTGATCGACATGTCGTATTATGCAGGCTAAGAGCTACGACGGTACAAATGCACTGTGTTTTCTCATGCAAAAAAATTTCAACACGAGGAGACTTAAGGGGTCACCCAACCTAGTACTACCCTCACCCAGACATGCCTCACTAGAGCGTTCAGATGGGATCCCATGCATTCGTGTTTATATGATCGTTCCCATTAGTACTTTATGTGCAAGGACCAATATTGTTGATGACGGTCATCAAGAGTTACCTTTTGTTAAGGATCCCACTCCACGGTTGGGTTGTCAGTGGGTCGAACAACATATATCCGAATACATTGAAACCACAAGTAAAAACAGTTTTATGTTCCCAAAATTTGAAGAAGATCACAAAAGAACCACATAAGACACCAAAATTAAAAATATGAAGTCAAAAACAAGCTAATGGTACTACATTACATTTCATCATCCTGGTTCTCTCTCAAGGCTTTCTAAACCAGACGTGATGGACAAGTAATTCCCTAAGGTCTAAGAGTTACGATGTTACGTATGCGTTGGGTTTTTTCATGCAAAAAAAAAAAAGAAAAAAAAAAAGAAAAAAGGTGTAATCTGAGGACTTCACAAAATGTCATCCATCCTAGTACTACTCTCGCCTAACCACAATTAATTGCTGAGTTATGTTTGGATCCAGTGCCTTCATGTTGGTATGATCGCACCCATTAATATATCAAGTGCAAGAGCATATATCGTTTTCGACGGTCATCAAGATTTGCCTATTGTAAAGAGTCCCACTTCATGGTTCAGTTTTGGGTAGATTGACAAATACATTGAAACCACAAATATGAACAGTTTAATGGTTCAAAATTTTGGTGGGAATCACAAAATAGTCAAAAGATGCTTCAGAACTCAAAATTTGAGGTAAAAAACTAGTCATTGATACTTTTTAAAATTACCACTTCGTGGTTCTCGCATAGGGCTTTTCAAATTGGATTTGCTCGACATGTCGTATTATGCAAGCTAAGAGCTACGACGGTACAAATGCACTGTGTTTTCTCATGCCAAAAAAATTTCAACACGAGGAGTTCTAAGGGGTCATCCAACCTAGTACTACCCTCACCCAGACATGCCTCACTAGAGCGTTCAGATGGGATCCCATGCATTCGTGTTTATATGATCGTTCCCATTAGTACTTTATGTGCAAGGACCAATATTGTTGATGACGGTAATCAAGGGTTACCTTTTGTTAAGGATCACACTCCATGGTTTGGTTGGCAGTGGGTCGAAGAACGTATATCCGAATACATTGAATCCACAAGTAAAAACAGTTTTATGTTCCCAAAATTTGAAGAAGATCACAAAAAGAACCACATAAGACAACAAAACTAAAAATTTGAGGTCATAAACAAGCCAATGGTACTACATTACTTTTCATCATCC
The DNA here is from genome assembly GCA_023374145.1 of Lepidium sativum. Lineage (NCBI taxonomy): Eukaryota > Viridiplantae > Streptophyta > Magnoliopsida > Brassicales > Brassicaceae > Lepidium > Lepidium sativum. The sequence goes on from JAKUCM010003271.1 coordinate 56,126, forward strand.
TGGTTTTCTCTCGAGGCTTTCTAAACCAGAATTGATGGACAAGTAATTCCCTAAGGTCTAAGAGTTACGATGTTACGTATGCGTTGGGTTTTTTCATGCAAAAAAAAAAAGAAAGAAAAAGAAAAAAGGTGTAATCTAAGGACTACACAAAATGTCATCCATCCTAGTACTACTCTCGCCTAACCACAATTAATTGCTGAGTTATGTTAGGATCCAGTGCCTTCATGTTTGTATGATCGCACCCATTAATATATCAAGTGCAAGAGCATATATCTTTTTCGATGATCATCAAGATTTGCCTATTGTTAAGGGTCCCACTTCACGGTTCAGTTTTGGTAGATTGACAAATACATTGAAACCACAAATATGAACAATTGAATTGTTCAAAATTTTTGTGGGAATCACAAAATAGTCAAAAGATGCTTCAGAACTCAAAATCTGAGGTAAAAAACTAGTCATTGATACTTTTTAGAATTGCCACGTCGTGGTTCTCGCATAGGGCTTTTCAAATTGGATTTGATCGACATGTCGTATTATGCAAGCTAAGAGCTACGACGGTACAAATGCACTGTGTTTTCTCATGCCAAAAAAATTTCAACACGAGTTCTAAGGGGTCATCCAACCTAGTACTACCATCACCCACACATGCCTCACTAGAGCGTTCAGATGGGATCCCATGCGTTCGTGTTTATATGATCGTTCCCATTAGTACTTTATGTGCAAGGACCAATATTGTTGATGACGGTAATCAAGGGTTACCTTTTGTTAAGGATCCCACTCCATGGTTTGGTTGGCAGTGGGTCGAAGAACGTATATCTGAATACATTGAATCCACAAGTAAAAATAGTTTTATGTTCCCAAAATTTGAAGAAGATCACAAAAAGAACCACATAAGACAACAAAACTAAAAATTTGAGGTCATAAACAAGCCAATGGTACTACATTACTTTTCATCATCCTGGTTTTCTCTCGAGGCTTTCTAAACCAGAATTGATGGACAAGTAATTCCCTAAGGTCTAAGAGTTACGATGTTACGTATGCGTTGGGTTTTTTCATGCAAAAAAAAAAGAAAGAAAAAGAAAAAAGGTGTAATCTAAGGACTACACAAAATGTCATCCATCCTAGTACTACTCTCGCCTAACCACAATTAATTGCTGAGTTATGTTAGGATCCAGTGCCTTCATGTTTGTATGATCGCACCCATTAATATATCAAGTGCAAGAGCATATATCTTTTTCGATGATCATCAAGATTTGCCTATTGTTAAGGGTCCCACTTCATGGTTCAGTTTTGGGTAGATTGACAAATACATTGAAACCACAAATATGAACAGTTTAATGGTTCAAAATTTTGGTGGGAATCACAAAATAGTCAAAAGATGCTTCAGAACTCAAAATTTGAGGTAAAAAACTAGTCATTGATACTTTTTAAAATTACCACTTCGTGGTTCTCGCATAGGGCTTTTCAAATTGGATTTGCTCGACATGTCGTATTATGCAAGCTAAGAGCTACGACGGTACAAATGCACTATGTTTTCTCATGCCAAAAAAATTTCAACACGAGTTCTAAGGGGTCATCCAACCTAGTACTACCATCACCCACACATGCCTCACTAGAGCGTTCAGATGGGATCCCATGCGTTCGTGTTTATATGATCGTTCCCATTAGTACTTTATGTGCAAGGACCAATATTGTTGATGACGGTAATCAAGGGTTACCTTTTGTTAAGGATCCCACTCCATGGTTTGGTTGGCAGTGGGTCGAAGAACGTATATCCGAATACATTGAATCCACAAGTAAAAACAGTTTTATGTTCCCAAAATTTGAAGAAGATCACAAAAAGAACCACATAAGACAACAAAACTAAAAATTTGAGGTCATAAACAAGCCAATGGTACTACATTACTTTTCATCATCCTGGTTTTCTCTCGAGGCTTTCTAAACCAGAATTGATGGACAAGTAATTCCCTAAGGTCTAAGAGTTATGATGTTACGTATGCGTTGGGTTTTTTCATGCAAAAAAAAAAGAAAGAAAAAGAAAAAAGGTGTAATCTAAGGACTACACAAAATGTCATCCATCCTAGTACTACTCTCGCCTAACCACAATTAATTGCTGAGTTATGTTAGGATCCAGTGCCTTCATGTTTGTATGATCGCACCCATTAATATATCAAGTGCAAGAGCATATATCTTTTTCGATGATCATCAAGATTTGCCTATTGTTAAGGGTCCCACTTCATGGTTCAGTTTTGGGTAGATTGACAAATACATTGAAACCACAAATATGAACAGTTTAATGGTTCAAAATTTTGGTGGGAATCACAAAATAGTCAAAAGATGCTTCAGAACTCAAAATTTGAGGTAAAAAACTTGTCATTGATACTTTTTAAAATTACCACTTCGTGGTTCTCGCATAGGGCTTTTCAAATTGGATTTGCTCGACATGTCGTATTATGCAAGCTAAGAGCTACGACGGTACAAATGCACTGTGTTTTCTCATGCCAAAAAAATTTCAACACGAGGAGTTCTAAGGGGTCATCCAACCTAGTACTACCCTCACCCAGACATGCCTCACTAGAGCGTTCAGATGGGATCCCATGCATTCGTGTTTATATGATCGTTCCCATTAGTACTTTATGTGCAAGGACCAATATTGTTGATGACGGTAATCAAGGGTTACCTTTTGTTAAGGATCACACTCCATGGTTTGGTTGGCAGTGGGTCGAAGAACATATATCCGAATACATTGAATCCACAAGTAAAAACAGTTTTATGTTCCCAAAATTTGAAGAAGATCACAAAAAGAACCACATAAGACAACAAAACTAAAAATTTGAGGTCATAAACAAGCCAATGGTACTACATTACTTTTCATCATAAGACAACAAAACTAAAACAGTTTTCTCTCGAGGCTTTCTAAACCAGAATTGATGGACAAGTAATTCCCTAAGGTCTAAGAGTTACGATGTTACGTATGCGTTGGGTTTTTTCATGCAAAAAAAAAAGAAAGAAAAAGAAAAAAGGTGTAATCTAAGGACTACACAAAATGTCATCCATCCTAGTACTACTCTCGCCTAACCACAATTAATTGCTGAGTTATGTTAGGATCCAGTGCCTTCATGTTTGTATGATCGCACCCATTAATATATCAAGTGCAAGAGCATATATCTTTTTCGATGATCATCAAGATTTGCCTATTGTTAAGGGTCCCACTTCACGGTTCAGTTTTGGTAGATTGACAAATACTTTGAAACCACAAATATGAACAATTGAATTGTTCAAAATTTTTGTGGGAATCACAAAATAGTCAAAAGATGCTTCAGAACTCAAAATCTTAGGTAAAAAACTAGTCATTGATACTTTTTAGAATTGCCACGTCGTGGTTCTCGCATAGGGCTTTTCAAAATGGATTTGATCGACATGTCGTATTATGCAGGCTAAGAGCTACGACGGTACAAATGCACTGTGTTTTCTCATGCAAAAAAATTTCAACACGAGGAGACTTAAGGGGTCACCCAACCTAGTACTACCCTCACCCAGACATGCCTCACTAGAGCGTTCAGATGGGATCCCATGCATTCGTGTTTATATGATCGTTCCCATTAGTACTTTATGTGCAAGGACCAATATTGTTGATGACGGTCATCAAGAGTTACCTTTTGTTAAGGATCCCACTCCACGGTTGGGTTGTCAGTGGGTCGAACAACATATATCCGAATACATTGAAACCACAAGTAAAAACAGTTTTATGTTCCCAAAATTTGAAGAAGATCACAAAAGAACCACATAAGACACCAAAATTAAAAATATGAAGTCAAAAACAAGCTAATGGTACTACATTACATTTCATCATCCTGGTTCTCTCTCAAGGCTTTCTAAACCAGACGTGATGGACAAGTAATTCCCTAAGGTCTAAGAGTTACGATGTTACGTATGCGTTGGGTTTTTTCATGCAAAAAAAAAAAAGAAAAAAAAAAGAAAAAAGGTGTAATCTGAGGACTTCACAAAATGTCATCCATCCTAGTACTACTCTCGCCTAACCACAATTAATTGCTGAGTTATGTTTGGATCCAGTGCCTTCATGTTGGTATGATCGCACCCATTAATATATCAAGTGCAAGAGCATATATCGTTTTCGACGGTCATCAAGATTTGCCTATTGTAAAGAGTCCCACTTCATGGTTCAGTTTTGGGTAGATTGACAAATACATTGAAACCACAAATATGAACAGTTTAATGGTTCAAAATTTTGGTAGGAATCACAAAATAGTCAAAAGATGCTTCAGAACTCAAAATTTGAGGTAAAAAACTAGTCATTGATACTTTTTAAAATTACCACTTCATGGTTCTCGCATAGGGCTTTTCAAATTGGATTTGCTCGACATGTCGTATTATGCAAGCTAAGAGCTACGACGGTACAAATGCACTGTGTTTTCTCATGCCAAAAAAATTTCAACACGAGGAGTTCTAAGGGGTCATCCAACCTAGTACTACCCTCACCCAGACATGCCTCACTAGAGCGTTCAGATGGGATCCCATGCATTCGTGTTTATATGATCGTTCCCATTAGTACTTTATGTGCAAGGACCAATATTGTTGATGACGGTAATCAAGGGTTACCTTTTGTTAAGGATCACACTCCATGGTTTGGTTGGCAGTGGGTCGAAGAACGTATATCCGAATACATTGAATCCACAAGTAAAAACAGTTTTATGTTCCCAAAATTTGAAGAAGATCACAAAAAGAACCACATAAGACAACAAAACTAAAAATTTGAGGTCATAAACAAGCCAATGGTACTACATTACTTTTCATCATCCTGGTTTTCTCTCGAGGCTTTCTAAACCAGAATTGATGGACAAGTAATTCCCTAAGGTCTAAGAGTTACGATGTTACGTATGCGTTGGGTTTTTTCATGCAAAAAAAAAGAAAGAAAAAGAAAAAAGGTGTAATCTAAGGACTACACAAAATGTCATCCATCCTAGTACTACTCTCGCCTAACCACAATTAATTGCTGAGTTATGTTAGGATCCAGTGCCTTCATGTTTGTATGATCGCACCCATTAATATATCAAGTGCAAGAGCATATATCTTTTTCGATGATCATCAAGATTTGCCTATTGTTAAGGGTCCCACTTCACGGTTCAGTTTTGGTAGATTGACAAATACATTGAAACCACAAATATGAACAATTGAATTGTTCAAAATTTTTGTGGGAATCACAAAATAGTCAAAAGATGCTTCAGAACTCAAAATCTGAGGTAAAAAACTAGTCATTGATACTTTTTAGAATTGCCACGTCGTGGTTCTCGCATAGGGCTTTTCAAATTGGATTTGATCGACATGTCGTATTATGCAAGCTAAGAGCTACGACGGTACAAATGCACTGTGTTTTCTCATGCCAAAAAAATTTCAACACGAGTTCTAAGGGGTCATCCAACCTAGTACTACCATCACCCACACATGCCTCACTAGAGCGTTCAGATGGGATCCCATGCGTTCGTGTTTATATGATCGTTCCCATTAGTACTTTATGTGCAAGGACCAATATTGTTGATGACGGTAATCAAGGGTTACCTTTTGTTAAGGATCCCACTCCATGGTTTGGTTGGCAGTGGGTCGAAGAACGTATATCCGAATACATTGAATCCACAAGTAAAAACAGTTTTATGTTCCCAAAATTTGAAGAAGATCACAAAAAGAACCACATAAAACAACAAAACTAAAAATTTGAGGTCATAAACAAGCCAATGGTACTACATTACTTTTCATCATCCTGGTTTTCTCTCGAGGCTTTCTAAACCAGAATTGATGGACAAGTAATTCCCTAAGGTCTAAGAGTTACGATGTTACGTATGCGTTGGGTTTTTTCATGCAAAAAAAAAAGAAAGAAAAAGAAAAAAGGTGTAATCTAAGGACTACACAAAATGTCATCCATCCTAGTACTACTCTCGCCTAACCACAATTAATTGCTGAGTTATGTTAGGATCCAGTGCCTTCATGTTTGTATGATCGCACCCATTAATATATCAAGTGCAAGAGCATATATCTTTTTCGATGATCATCAAGATTTGCCTATTGTTAAGGGTCCCACTTCATGGTTCAGTTTTGGGTAGATTGACAAATACATTGAAACCACAAATATGAACAGTTTAATGGTTCAAAATTTTGGTGGGAATCACAAAATAGTCAAAAGATGCTTCAGAACTCAAAATTTGAGGTAAAAAACTAGTCATTGATACTTTTTAAAATTACCACTTCGTGGTTCTCGCATAGGGCTTTTCAAATTGGATTTGCTCGACATGTCGTATTATGCAAGCTAAGAGCTACGACGGTACAAATGCACTGTGTTTTCTCATGCCAAAAAAATTTCAACACGAGTTCTAAGGGGTCATCCAACCTAGTACTACCATCACCCACACATGCCTCACTAGAGCGTTCAGATGGGATCCCATGCGTTCGTGTTTATATGATCGTTCCCATTAGTACTTTATGTGCAAGGACCAATATTGTTGATGACGGTAATCAAGGGTTACCTTTTGTTAAGGATCCCACTCCATGGTTTGGTTGGCAGTGGGTCGAAGAACGTATATCCGAATACATTGAATCCACAAGTAAAAACAGTTTTATGTTCCCAAAATTTGAAGAAGATCACAAAAAGAACCACATAAGACAACAAAACTAAAAATTTGAGGTCATAAACAAGCCAATGGTACTACATTACTTTTCATCATCCTGGTTTTCTCTCGAGGCTTTCTAAACCAGAATTGATGGACAAGTAATTCCCTAAGGTCTAAGAGTTATGATGTTACGTATGCGTTGGGTTTTTTCATGCAAAAAAAAAAGAAAGAAAAAGAAAAAAGGTGTAATCTAAGGACTACACAAAATGTCATCCATCCTAGTACTACTCTCGCCTAACCACAATTAATTGCTGAGTTATGTTAGGATCCAGTGCCTTCATGTTTGTATGATCGCACCCATTAATATATCAAGTGCAAGAGCATATATCTTTTTCGATGATCATCAAGATTTGCCTATTGTTAAGGGTCCCACTTCATGGTTCAGTTTTGGGTAGATTGACAAATACATTGAAACCACAAATATTAACAGTTTAATGGTTCAAAATTTTGGTGGGAATCACAAAATAGTCAAAAGATGCTTCAGAACTCAAAATTTGAGGTAAAAAACTAGTCATTGATACTTTTTAAAATTACCACTTCGTGGTTCTCGCATAGGGCTTTTCAAATTGGATTTGCTCGACATGTCGTATTATGCAAGCTAAGAGCTACGACGGTACAAATGCACTGTGTTTTCGCATGCCAAAAAAATTTCAACACGAGGAGTTCTAAGGGGTCATCCAACCTAGTACTACCCTCACCCAGACATGCCTCACTAGAGCGTTCAGATGGGATCCCATGCATTCGTGTTTATATGATCGTTCCCATTAGTACTTTATGTGCAAGGACCAATATTGTTGATGACGGTAATCAAGGGTTACCTTTTGTTAAGGATCACACTCCATGGTTTGGTTGGCAGTGGGTCGAAGAACATATATCCGAATACATTGAATCCACAAGTAAAAACAGTTTTATGTTCCCAAAATTTGAAGAAGATCACAAAAAGAACCACATAAGACAACAAAACTAAAAATTTGAGGTCATAAACAAGCCAATGGTACTACATTACTTTTCATCATAAGACAACAAAACTAAAACAGTTTTCTCTCGAGGCTTTCTAAACCAGAATTGATGGACAAGTAATTCCCTAAGGTCTAAGAGTTACGATGTTACGTATGCGTTGGGTTTTTTCATGCAAAAAAAAAAGAAAGAAAAAGAAAAAAGGTGTAATCTAAGGACTACACAAAATGTCATCCATCCTAGTACTACTCTCGCCTAACCACAATTAATTGCTGAGTTATGTTAGGATCCAGTGCCTTCATGTTTGTATGATCGCACCCATTAATATATCAAGTGCAAGAGCATATATCTTTTTCGATGATCATCAAGATTTGCCTATTGTTAAGGGTCCCACTTCACGGTTCAGTTTTGGTAGATTGACAAATACATTGAAACCACAAATATGAACAATTGAATTGTTCAAAATTTTTGTGGGAATCACAAAATAGTCAAAAGATGCTTCAGAACTCAAAATCTTAGGTAAAAAACTAGTCATTGATACTTTTTAGAATTGCCACGTCGTGGTTCTCGCATAGGGCTTTTCAAAATGGATTTGATCGACATGTCGTATTATGCAGGCTAAGAGCTACGACGGTACAAATGCACTGTGTTTTCTCATGCAAAAAAATTTCAACACGAGGAGACTTAAGGGGTCACCCAACCTAGTACTACCCTCACCCAGACATGCCTCACTAGAGCGTTCAGATGGGATCCCATGCATTCATGTTTATATGATCGTTCCCATTAGTGCTTTATGTGCAAGGACCAATATTGTTGATGACGGTCATCAAGAGTTACCTTTTGTTAAGGATCCCACTCCACGGTTGGGTTGTCAGTGGGTCGAACAACATATATCCGAATACATTGAAACCACAAGTAAAAACAGTTTTATGTTCCCAAAATTTGAAGAAGATCACAAAAGAACCACATAAGACACCAAAATTAAAAATATGAAGTCAAAAAGAAGCTAATGGTACTACATTACATTTCATCATCCTGGTTCTCTCTCAAGGCTTTCTAAACCAGACGTGATGGACAAGTAATTCCCTAAGGTCTAAGAGTTACGATGTTACGTATGCGTTGGGTTTTTTCATGCAAAAAAAAAAAAGAAAAAAAAAGAAAAAAGGTGTAATCTGAGGACTTCACAAAATGTCATCCATCCTAGTACTACTATCGCCTAACCACAATTAATTGCTGAGTTATGTTTGGATCCAGTGCCTTCATGTTGGTATGATCGCACCCATTAATATATCAAGTGCAAGAGCATATATCGTTTTCGACGGTCATCAAGATTTGCCTATTGTAAAGGGTCCCACTTCATGGTTCAGTTTTGGGTAGATTGACAAATACATTGAAACCACAAATATGAACAGTTTAATGGTTCAAAATTTTGGTGGGAATCACAAAATAGTCAAAAGATGCTTCAGAACTCAAAATTTGAGGTAAAAAACTAGTCATTGATACTTTTTAAAATTACCACTTCGTGGTTCTCGCATAGGGCTTTTCAAATTGGATTTGCTCGACATGTCGTATTATGCAAGCTAAGAGCTACGACGGTACAAATGCACTGTGTTTTCTCATGCCAAAAAAATTTCAACACGAGGAGTTCTAAGGGGTCATCCAACCTAGTACTACCCTCACCCAGAGATGCCTCACTAGAGCGTTCAGATGGGATCCCATGCATTCGTGTTTATATGATCGTTCCCATTAGTACTTTATGTGCAAGGACCAATATTGTTGATGACGGTAATCAAGGGTTACCTTTTGTTAAGGATCACACTCCATGGTTTGGTTGGCAGTGGGTCGAAGAACGTATATCCGAATACATTGAATCCACAAGTAAAAACAGTTTTATATTCCCAAAATTTGAAGAAGATCACAAAAAGAACCACATAAGACAACAAAACTAAAAATTTGAGGTCATAAACAAGCCAATGGTACTACATTACTTTTCATCATCCTGGTTTTCTCTCGAGGCTTTCTAAACCAGAATTGATGGACAAGTAATTCCCTAAGGTCTAAGAGTTACGATGTTACGTATGCGTTGGGTTTTTTCATGCAAAAAAAAAAGAAAGAAAAAGAAAAAAGGTGTAATCTGAGGACTACACAAAATGTCATCCATCCTAGTACTACTCTCGCCTAACCACAATTAATTGCTGAGTTATGTTTGGATCCAGTGCCTTCATGTTGGTATTATCGCACCCATTAATATATCAAGTGCAAGAGCATATATCGTTTTCGACGGTCATCAAGATTTGCCTATTGTAAAGGGTCCCACTTCATGGTTCAGTTTTGGGTAGATTGACAAATACATTGAAACCACAATTATGAACAGTTTAATGGTTCAAAATTTTGGTGGGAATCACAAAATAGTCAAAAGATGCTTCAGAACTCAAAATTTGAGGTAAAAAACTAGTCATTGATACTTTTTATAATTACCACTTCGTGGTTCTCGCATAGGGCTTTTCAAATTGGATTTGATCGACATGTCGTATTATGCAAGCTAAGAGCTACGACGGTACAAATGCACTGTGTTTTCTCATGCCAAAAAAATTTCAACACGAAGAGTTCTAAGGGGTCATCCAACCTAGTACTACCCTCACCCAGACATGCCTCACTAGAGCGTTCAGATGGGATCCCATGCATTCGTGTTTATATGATCGTTCCCATTAGTACTTTATGTGCAAGGACCAATATTGTTGATGACGGTAATCAAGGGTTACCTTTTGTTAAGGATCACACTCCATGGTTTGGTTGGCAGTGGGTCGAAGAACGTATATCCGAATACATTGAATCGACAAGTAAAAACAGTTTTATGTTCCCAAAATTTGAAGAAGATCACAAAAAGAACCACATAAGACAACAAAACTAAAAATTTGAGGTCATAAACAAGCCAATGGTACTACATTACTTTTCATCATCCTGGTTTTCTCTCGAGGCTTTCTAAACCAGAATTGATGGACAAGTAATTCCCTAAGGTCTAAGAGTTACGATGTTACGTATGCGTTGGGTTTTTTCATGCAAAAAAAAAAGAAAGAAAAAGAAAAAAGGTGTAATCTAAGGACTACACAAAATGTCATCCATCTAGTACTACTCTCGCCTAACCACAATTAATTGCTGAGTTATGTTAGGATCCAGTGCCTTCATGTTTGTATGATCGCACCCATTAATATATCAAGTGCAAGAGCATATATCTTTTTCGATGATCATCAAGATTTACCTATTGTTAAGGGTCCCACTTCACGGTTCAGTTTTAGTAGATTGACAAATACATTGAAACCACAAATATGAACAATTGAATTGTTCAAAATTTTTGTGGGAATCACAAAATAGTCAAAAGATGCTTCAGAACTCAAAATCTGAGGTAAAAAACTAGTCATTGATACTTTTTAGAATTGCCACGTCGTGGTTCTCGCATAGGGCTTTTCAAATTGGATTTGATCGACATGTCGTATTATGCAAGCTAAGAGCTACGACGGTACAAATGCACTGTGTTTTCTCATGCCAAAAAAATTTCAACACGAGTTCTAAGGGGTCATCCAACTTAGTACTACCATCACCCACACATGCCTCACTAGAGCGTTCAGATGGGATCCCATGCGTTCGTGTTTATATGATCGTTCCCATTAGTACTTTATGTGCAAGGACCAATATTGTTGATGACGGTAATCAAGGGTTACCTTTTGTTAAGGATCCCACTCCATGGTTTGGTTGGCAGTGGGTCGAAGAACGTATATCCGAATACATTGAATCCACAAGTAAAAACAGTTTTATGTTCCCAAAATTTGAAGAAGATCACAAAAAGAACCACATAAGACAACAAAACTAAAAATTTGAGGTCATAAACAAGCCAATGGTACTACATTACTTTTCATCATCCTGGTTTTCTCTCGAGGCTTTCTAAACCAGAATTGATGGACAAGTAATTCCCTAAGGTCTAAGAGTTACGATGTTACGTATGCGTTGGGTTTTTTCATGCAAAAAAATAAGAAAGAAAAAGAAAAAAGGTGTAATCTAAGGACTACACAAAATTTCATCCATCCTAGTACTACTCTCGCCTAACCACAATTAATTGCTGAGTTATGTTAGGATCCAGTGCCTTCATGTTGGTATGATCGCACCCATTAATATATCAAGTGCAAGAGCATATATCTTTTTCGACGATCATCAAGATTTGCCTATTGTTAAGGGTCCCACTTCACAGTTCAGTTTTGGTAGATTGACAAATACATTGAAACCACAAATATGAACAATTGAATTGTTCAAAATTTTTGTGGGAATCACAAAATAATCAAAAGATGCTTCAGAACTCAAAATCTTAGGTAAAAAACTAGTCATTGATACTTTTTAGAATTGCCACGTCGTGGTTCTCGCATAGGGCTTTTCAAAATGGATTTGATCGACATGTCGTATTATGCAGGCTAAGAGCTACGACGGTAC
>JAKUCM010003272.1:0-25662 GCA_023374145.1 Lepidium sativum
AAAAATTCAAACATTAGATACCAAGAGAATAGAAACATCTGAAAAAAATTGGGCCGTTACTCGATAAATTATAAATGGCACATGGATTATACACATAAACGTCTTTTAAAATTAATTATACTCATGGTTTTGCTGTAATAAACCAGATAGTTTAAGTCTTGTCTGTGAAATTGTGGGCTGGGATTTTTAAATATCTCAAATAACCTAATAAAAAAATTCATGGATACATATAACACGACATGATAGTAATTACTAGAACAGATAATAAAAACATAAACTGTCAAAAATGCACAAGCCTAATTGAATATTATGAAACACGGCATTGAATGTAAAAACGTACTTGGAGTTGGAGAGTTTAATCAGCAAGGCAATGAGAGTGAATGGTGAAGAGGGAGAGACAAGTCACGTCTTAGAGAAACATACCAAAACCCATCATATCAGCTTCTTGTCTTTGCCTTGTCTACATCTCTTACCCATTTATTTACCATTTTTTCTACCACTTCACTATCCCAATCCTCGATTTTCTACATTTTTTTCTTATTTTAATTAGATTTCGATTTGGTCTCTCGTGAAACCTCTTACATTTCGATTTAACTCTTTCATGCATATTATCAATACTAATTGTGATTTTCAATGTGATTACAAAACATATTTAACCGTATATCACGAAATATACTCTAAATTTGTTCATACTTTAGAGTCTATAGTCATCGACTATATATTGATATGTTTGATCAGCCTAACTCTAACGTAAGCCCAATTAAACAAAATCTTAACTTGAGCCCAATTTCGATTTGCACAAAGGTCCACCTGATGAATACAAGTTGGTCAGCTTAATTTTAGCGGTCAGTCCCAAAAAGGCAGAATAAAAATCACATTATATTTTCGTTAAATCTACTTAGTATACTATTATTAACTCTCTCTCATTTTGATTAAAACTACTACTATATTCACTCTTTCATCAATTTTCTTAATTATTTGAAACCGTACGTTGATTGTATCTGCCATATAAGCTAAGCTTTTTGTGGTCGCCTTCATTGCTATGGCCAAAGCAGGTAACAATGCAGACCAAATGATTATAACGTGTGTGGACCGTAGTACTATTACCAATTTAATGGTCTATTTTGTACACTTTAGACTGTATGTTCATCTGTCTTCTTTTCTTATTCAAACAAACAAACGCGTTTTCCAAACTTATTTACATTTGATCTGTAATGGTATATTCTCGAAAGATAAATTACACACATAATTTTTTATATTGAGAATTGCTTTTAGTCAAGTGGTTAAATTAACTTCTTCCATTCTATCTACCAAAGTTTGATTGCAAGTGATTTAGTTTATTTCTTCTGCATATTTCCACATTGATATTATTTGGGATTTATGTGTGAATTTGTGTTATGAATCAGACATTGATAATTTGATCGTTAATTATAAAAACAAAAATAGTTTACATCCAAAACAGTAAGTTGAAATGTTGATAATCTTGAAAACAGAGATGAACTAATGAAGCAGAAAGATTCAAACTTTTCCTTTTTAATATTTTATGTTTTGAGAAACGATTACATTGAAGAAGCATAATATATATAGAGATTGCAGAGTGTGTTTACTCTAAACCTAACTAAACGTGTCGCTTGATCTTAGGACGTCAAATCTGTTTTGCATCGGGATCCTCTCTGCAATTTGCTGCTTGAAAACGTGACTGCAGATGTTGTCTGCAACAGAAGCGACATGGCTTGCTTTTGTTGTTTTCGACTTGGGCTTGTTCTGGTTGAAGCCCACTGCATCATTCGTTTGTTGTTTCAGGCCCAAGTCATTTGTCTTCTCTCTGTTTTCTCTAACACCCCCCCCCCCCCCCCCCCCCCCTCAAACTTGGTGTATGAGGGTAGTCAACGCCGGGTTTGTATCGCAAGGAACTGAAGGCTTCATGAGGCAGAGACTTTGTGAAAATGTCTGCTATCTGATGAGTTGCAGAGATGTGTTTAACAAGAAGAGTGCTGAGAGCAACCTGTTCTCTTACATAGTGATGAATTATGTCAAAATGTTTGGTTCTGGCATGGAAGGTTGGGTTTGTTGTTAAGTGTACTACTGACAAATTGTCACAATACAGTTCAAGAGTCTGAAGGAGACGTATACCAAGCGCTTTTAGGATAGAATCGAGCCACTTTACCTCAGATGCAGTTGTAGAGAGGGATCTGTATTCTGCCTCAGTGCTGCTTTTGCTTATAGTTGGCTGCTTCTTTGAGGACCAAGATATTAGATTGGACCCAAAGAAGGTGCATAAGCCTCCTGTTGATCGATGAGTGATGTGGCAGCCACCCCAATCACTGTCACTGTAAGCTCGAATTGTACAATCAGTGTGTCTGCTGAAATAGTTCCCATTGTAACGATACCATTGATGTATCTGAGTATATGTCTAAGTAGAGTGAATTCTGAGACAGTAGGAGCATGCATCTTTTGACAGACATAATTCATTGCAAACTGAATGTCTGGTCTAGTTAACATTAGATATTGGAGCTTCCCAGCTAGACTTCTAAAGTAGGTTGGTTCTGCAAACAGCACCTCTTGATCTGAGACTTTATCAAGTCGGAGTGGCAGAGAGTTAGAGTAGGTGTGCAGTCACTCATTCCAGCTACAACAAGCAAGTCTTCTACATAATTTTGTTGAGACAGAAACAACCCTTCTAAGTGTGGTTTTACTTGAATTCCCAAGAAGTAATTCAATCCTCCCATATCCTTCATTCAGAATTGTTGTTTCATTTCGGAGTAAAGTCTCTCTAAGGTTGTAGAATTGTTTCCTATTATAATCATATCATCCACATAAAGCAGAAGCAGAATGACATCAGTTCCGTTGATATATACAAATAGAGAAGGATCAGAGGTACTGCAAGTGAAACCAAACTCGAGAAAATAAGTTGTGAATTTGTTGAACCATGCTCTAGGGGACTATTTAAGCCCATAGAGAGCTTTATGCAAGAGACACACATGATCTGGCTTTTCCGGATGAATGAAACCAGGAGGTTGATACATATAAACAATTTCACTTAGATCGCCATGTAAGAAGGCGTTCTTTACATCTATTTGTTTCATGCTCCAGTTCATAGTTGTAGCAACATGTAAAACTGACCGTATTGTGGCTGTTCGTACTACAAGACTATAAGTTTCTAGATAATCCACGCCTTCCTGTTGATTATATCCCTGAGCAACAAGTCTGGCACGAAGTTTATCCAGTGATCCATCAACATTTAGCTTGGTTCAAAATATCCACTTACTACCAAGCACGTGCATATCAGATGTGCGAGGAAGTAGAGACCAAGTGTGAGCTGCTTTGCAGTTGTCAATTGCTTTTGTCATTGCATTGGCCCAACCCTTGTGTTGCAGAGCTTGAGAGACACTTTTGGGCTCAAGAAAAGCAATTCTTTGAGAGTGAAGAACATATCTAGGATTTGGTTTCACAATTCCAGATTTTGATCTAGTGGTCATAGAGTGATGTGATGTTGAAGGTATAATGTTTGATGAAGTTGTTGTAGATTGATGAGAATCACTAGAATTATCCGTCCCACTTGAAGAATAAGGTAAGTTGTTGCCTATAGAATCTGGGTCAATGCATGTCGTACACTCAGAAATTACTTGTTCAACGGTGGTGGAACAGTCTCGTTGTTGAGAAGATGATAAAGGTATATGGTCATTAGGTGAATAATCTAATGATGGTAAGTTGTGTTGCAGGTTTGTAGCTGAATGTGAAGGTTCTGATGGAAGAGTATTTGGTGAGACAGGATCTTCATACAAGTGTTGCGAAGAACTCATCCAACTTTGCATCAGAGGTGTAAGAGTCTGCTTGGATGTTGAGTTTTGTGATGCATCAAATGGGAAGCTACCCTCATCAAACAATACATGTCTGCTAATATAAACTCTGCCTGTTAAGGGAAGAAGACATTTGTAGCCTCTGTATCGAGAATTGTATCCCAAGAATACACAACAAAGTGTTTTTGGATCAAACTTAGAGCTTGCATAATCACGGAAAACCGGAAAATAGGCACATCCAAAGACCCTTAGGGAGGTGTAATCAGGTCTGTGACCATATGCAGCTTCATGTGAACTGTAGTTGTTGTTTGTGACAAAGGTAGAAAGCAAATTGATAAAGTAATTTGCTGTAAAAAATGCTTCTACCCAGAATTTTTTAGGCAATTTACTATCAAACATCATAGACTGTCCCAATTCAGTTATATGTCTGTGTTTTTTTTCAGCCAGCCCATTTTGTTGGGGAGTGAGGACACGAAATGTATTGTTGAATGTTAGATAGTTGTAAGTGAGTTAGTAACTTTGAACTAATGAATTCACCTCCTCCATCACCCTGAAAGATTCTGATTTTAGAATCAAACTGATTTTCTACCAAGGCTTGAAATGATAGAAAAATAGAGTAAAAATCTGACTTCATCTTTGGAGGATAAAACCAACAATAGCATATGTAATTATCAATAAAAATAGCATAATACTTTAATCCCTGACCCGATACAACTGGTGCAGGTCCACACAAATCACAGTGCATTCTCTCCAACAGTTTAGATGATGAAGATGAGGAAGATGCAAACGGCAACCAGGAGCTTTTGCCGAGCAAACATGCCTCACACATGGATTGAGAGGTTTTATTGACACATATCGACTTAGATTGAGACAAGAGTTGGAGTATGTCTTTATTTGGATGGCCTAGTCTCTTATGCCAAACAACATCACTTGCAGATTGTTGTCTAGAAGAGAACATGGCATGAAACGGTGACTGCTCCAACATGTATAACCCTTCATGGCTTCTTCCCATTGTCAACACTTTTCTTGTGGCCTTATCAATCACACACACCGAGTCATCATCAAATTGAAAAGTGCTAGGATAGTCTTTAGTGAATTTTGAAACTGAAAGAAGATACTTAGTGATTTGTGGACAGACAAGTACATCTTTAAGTGGAAGATTACCTTAAGTACTAGGCAAACTGGTGGAGCCTGTATGAGTAATAGGCAGATGGTAACCATCACCCACCATTATGGAATCATTTCCACAGTAAGGCCTAGCTTCCTGCAGATTTTGGTGAGTGTTGGTTATGTGAGCAGATGCTCCAGTGTCAGGGAATTACTCTTTATCGGAGCTATCACTTACTTCTGTAATCTTCATGGCAGCTAGTGCAGTAGTAGGGTCTTCATATTGATAGATGTTGTCAAATCAGTGCCAGCACTTGAAAGCAGGATGCCTTAGTTTTCCACAAATTTGACACACTCGTCTGTTGTCTGAAGAAGACTCAAAGTTTTGAGAGATTTGCTGATAAAGTCCCCTTCCCCTTGTTGAGAATGATGAGCCTCTTCCTTTGTTATTTCCTCCACGTCCCTGAGAGTTTCCACGACCTCTGTTACCTTGATAATAGTCAGTTCTCTGACTGTTGAAGGTTTTGTGTGGCGTCACTGTGGTGAGGTTGACATATCTTTGCTGTCTATCATCATAGTCACACAACTTGGGAATGATGTCATCAAGAGTAGGAGCAGGAAAGAGGTCAACATTGCTCTCAATGACAGTCTTTATAGGCTCATATTCACGACCTAAACCATGTAACGCAGCAAAAACTTTCATTTTTTCATTAACTGAATTACCTATTGAAGCGAGTTGTTCACATATTGCCTTGATTTCTTTAAGATATTCACTCATTTCTTTGTCTTCTTTTGACGTGCTTTGCAGACGAGTTTGAAGTTCAAACAACCTAGCAGAAAAAGGACGATTGAAGTTGTTCTCCAAAGTGTTCCAAGCTTCTTTAGAGGTTGTAGCAGTCAGCACATCACCTAACATTTCTTCAGAAACAGACCTGAGAATCCACCCTCGAATGACCTGATCTGTCCTTATCCAACAATTAAAGTCTGGATTTGGGGCTTCAGTTGAGCTTCCTCCAATACCTGGGACAGTAATGGTCGAAGAAGATTTGGTGGTTGAGCCTTTGATAAAGCCTAACAGACCTTGTCCAGAGAGAAAACACTCAAATTGTGTTCTCCAAAGAATGTAGTTTTTGGAGGTGAGTTTGACAGTAACACAGTTAGCAATCATGGTGCTAGGAGGAGAATACATTTCCATAGCCATTGCTCAAATACAATGAAAACAGAGATGAACTAATGAAGTAGAAAGATTGAAACTTTTCCTTTTTAATATTTTCTGTCTTGTGAAACGATTACATTGAAGAAGCATAATATATATTGAGTGTGTTTCGTCTAAACCTAACTACACGTGTTGCTTGATCTTAGGACGTAAAATATGTTCTGCATCGGGATCCTCTCTGCAATTTGCTGCATGAAAATTTGAGTGTAGATGTTGTCTGCAGTAGAAGCAACATGACTTGCTTTTGTTGTTTTCGACTTGGGCTTGTTCTGTTTGAAGCCCACTGCTTCATTCGTTTGTTTTTTCACGCCCAAGTCATTTGTCTTCTTTCTGTTTTCTCTACCCCCCCCTCCTCAAACTTGATGTAGGAGGGTAGTCAACGCTGAGTTTGTATCGCAAGAAAGAGACTTTGTGAAAATGTTTACTGTCTGCTAACAAAACCTTTTTGGTAATAAAAAATGATAGATTTTTGCTAAGACTTATCATCGCGAGGATATACAATTATGTTATAAAAGATTTTTTAAGTTTTTGGGATGTTTATAAAATATAATAAAGAGGTCAAAAGTATCACACGTGCATGTGCTAAGGTACGGCATGTATTGGTAATATACATGAATCGGTCTTAATTTTGCAACCTCTACTCTGCGTTGGCTTTTGGCTTCATTCGTCACATAAATAGATGTTTTGGGCCATATGCATTTGTTACGTTCCAAGACTTGTCGGGGAGTCACACGAGCGTGTACTTGATACATATCGCATGCACAAACCTAAATTCATTCACGTATTTATGTGATTTGGATAATATGTACGTAAATGTCATGATTTTATACAATACAAATGTTCTATCTATTGCACAACCAATTGGAAACTTTGAGAACTAATTCTTAACTTTTGTTTAGGTTATAATCTTAATTATTTTTCAATGGTTCTTTTCACCCTCAGCATTAGTTAGATGCTCATTATTATTTGTAAATTAAAACTATAGCTGGATCTAGGTTACAAATTCAATTCCGCCAATACATAGATTTCACAAAAAAACATTGTGTTTAGTCACTAACTAGCCACAAATAATTATATCCTTAAATTAATAGATACACGAAAAAATCACGCAAAATTTTTAAATTAATTTTGAATGATCAACAAGATTTGATATATAACTCAACTCTCTAAATTCCTAACGATATCATATGCAAGAAAAAGTGAATAGTTAATCACTTGACCAAAAACATTTATCTAGTTGACTATTTTTAACAAGAAATTATGTCTTTCTAAATATATATTATATACATATATTAAATTATAGAGATTTTAATAGTGCATCTCCCGGTAATTAAAAACTATAATTAATTTGGGTAAAATGATGAAAATCTAATAAAATTGGTAATAAAAAGCAAATAATAGAAATGAGAACATTACAGGATGGGAGATGCAAAAGTGTAAATCTTCAAGATCATAATTGAATCAGAACACTTAACATGTTTCATGTTTGTCCAACCACTTTCAAGTCCCCACTCTCCCTCGTTTTCTTGCTCCATTTCCTTCACTTTTTACGCTATTCGTTTTTCATACTTCAAGAACAATAATTAAATTTAGATATTTATTTTAGATCTGTTTGTTCATTTCATTATATTATATATCCCATTAATTTGACAGGGTTAAAACCATACACTTGTAGATATCATAACAGTTGAATCTTAAAGATATTATCTGTTAGGGAACCATTGATTTTTATTTCTTAAAAGAATTCTCCACTTCGACAAACAACATCACTTATATTGTCTGTGTAAAGAGATATTAATAAGATTCCCACAATCCTAATAAAGCATATTATAGAGTAAGCGACATATGCACTATTTAGTAATTGATTTTTCACTAATTATTTCATTAAAATTAAAAGTAGAATACAATGTTGGAATGCATAGTAGGATACTTTGATAAAATACTAAAGCCGGCAAATTTAAAAAATATTTCTGGAGACTAGAGCCTAGAAAAGGAAAACACATAAGAAAACATGGAAAAAAAAGGTAGAACAAAACTAGAAGGGAACTCAAAAGATGTTAACCCGAACTCACTGATCAAAGTCACTACAAGGCTAAGTTTAGCCAGAACTGATGGTGAAACTTTTTGTAGTGCATAATAGTACCTCATAAATAAAGGGTTAGGATCCTATATCAGCAAGATAATAATCCATAGTTCTTCCGGTGAAGGCAAAGTTGAAAATGTAATCGACTAGTTAGACACCAAAATTAGAATTCAAAGAAAAGACATGGCCTTGATCACATGAAAGAGTATGGACAAGGAGCAAAATAGTTTCAACACAATATAACCATACTCGGGAGAGCACAATCGTAGATCGAACCGGAGAGGTATCGAAACGAACAACTCAAGAAAACCAGATACGAGATCCTAACTAACCTTAGGTAAATAATTTTAACTTAATTTCAAACTTAAACAAAGCCAGAAAGCCTAATTTAAATAAATGAAAATTAAACTAAGCAAAATAAGTATATATATATATATATATATATATTATATACAATTAATATATTTGAACATGGCTAACAAAATTGGTCCGGAACAGAAATAAAAATGTCTCTCTCATAAATAGTTTATGAATGCATAGTTATATAAAAAAACTATAAAACCCAGAAAGATATACATCAAGATCGAATTAATTGACTGCGAGGATAATAAGTAACACAAAGCCATATATGATCAGCTACATATCGCGCCACGATCACTTAAACGCTGTCCACAAGTTTCCTTTTATTGCAAAAAATTAATTATTTGTCGACAATACTTTGAAGTTGGTTCAATGTTGCTGTCCAAACGTATTGGCCCGTCCCTACGTTGTCTATCAAACAGCTTATGTTATGATTAATGCTTCGATGAAAAGACAGTGAAACATATCCAGCAAATTATAGGGTTTCTCATGTTTTGAAATCGCTTAAGCCCTCACGAAATATATGTGTTTATTAATTAAAAACTCAGATTCTTGTTTGTAGATTGATTTCGTGAATCTATACGAGTCATGTCAATGTTTCAAATCTGACAAAGGGATAAATTAATCGGATTCACTCAGATCTTTTAAGGGTTTTGTTTTGTGTAAAAGAGGATTGGAAACAACATTTTAAATTATTGACATATGATTGAGAGTTGTTTTTGAAAACCTGCTGATTGAAACAAAGGCTAGAAATGTTAAAAGTAAGATATTACATTAATCGTAATATAAGAAAAAAGAAAGAGAGGAGGTGGAGATAAGAATAAGATAGTGATGAGTCGAAAAGGGAACAAAAAACTTTAATAATTAAAAGAGCCAACTTTTTTGAGGTACACACGAATGCGATTTGTATAAAAGACACGACTCTTTGGAGTCTTGCTTGTGTCTGTATCACTAGACCAGATGTGTGTTCTAACACCATTCATCTTCTCATCTTTAACTTCTTCTTTTCATTTCAAAACGTATCTACGTAACATATTAAATTATTATTTTGTAATACAAATATCATATACTTATATTATCATCTTTTTTACGAATGTCTATTATATATTTATTGAATTATATTCTTTTGAAAATTAGATTTTGCTAGGAACTATAGACATATCAAACATAGTAAAATTAAAATTTAAAACGGTCCATATCAAACATGAACTCGTCTCTTTCCATAGTCACTGTTTTTTTAATCTTCAGAACCCATCCTTGTTGATCGTATTTTGTATGTACTGTTTTTAATCTTTAACAACAACCAGAACATAATTAAAATTCAAAACGGTTCTTTTTAAAACCGGGAACATAGTGAACCTATTAAATTATGTCATTAGTTAGGTACTTCTTTTAAGCGATGTGTTGAAATATGAATTTTACGTGATTTGAGCTAAAATGACAAATCATTTCTTCATGAATTTCTAAAAATCATTTAAAATTTCATGTTATATATTGAATAAATAATTTTTAAAAGTACATATATTTTGAGGGTGGATTTAAATGATCCACTAACCAAAATAATCTATTTATTTGGCTTATTGTTCAATATATATACATACATACATACATTTTATATCTCCATGTTGAGTTAATAATCTCGTGTACCTCTGTAGTCGTTTAACAATAAAAATGTTGAGTTCAATCAACAGTTAACTTTAGCAATCATCTATATATAAGCATAAGCTATCATTAAAATAATACATTTCTCTCACGTAGACTAAAACTTGCATGAACACACAAACATGTTAACTAGTTTCGACCATGTATTAGAAATCTGTAAATGGTTAACTTAAAGTATTCATTCGTGCAATTAACAGAAAAGAAACGGTATTCGTTCGTGCATTTCTTAAATAATGAGAACATATACATTGCATGAGTTCACTATAACTGAAATAATACACAAAACTCTCTGACAACAACAACCTCTAAAATTATTTCAACCCATTTTGCTTGTTTGATCTTTTGGTGATGGAAAAGGCAAGAACATAGAAGGAATCTTTATGAGAAAAAAAAAAAAAATTATATCTAAAAATGATAAATCCATTGAATAAAGATAGAAAGGCATGCAGATTAGAAGTGAAATGAACATAGTTAAGCGTAATCTATGGGGACTAAAATTGATTATCACTTTGGGTTCATTCTTTCAAGAACTATGATTCAATGAATAGATATCACGTGTAGTCTCTCCCCCACAACCCATTTTTGAAGGAAAATAATTTAAATGAATTAATAATTAAAGAGACAAATTTATATAAGAATCACATGGCTTTATGATTCCTCTATCAATTACCAACACATTTGACCCTTATCCACATGGGTCTCCGTCTCCACTTTTTATTCTCCTTTATTAAAATTAAAATCTATGGAAATTGTTTCCAACTCACAGTATATTATTAAATTAGATAATGTCATGTTCTATGCATGGAATATGTTGTTGTAAAAAATATTATGTATAGTTATTTTTATTTACTTATAATCTATATATATGATTTTCAATTTTCTAATTTAATTTGTAGTTTGATTTGTATAGATAAATTTATTAATTCTGTATATATGATATATTAAAAAATTAATTTATAATGATGATCGGTGTTGTACACATTATATTTTTATCAATCTCTGTATATTTATTGTATGAATTTTTACAGCTCATATTTACTTAGGTTTTAAACTTATATTCATTAAAAATTTCAAACATGCATTTATTTGAAATTTTAAATTTGTATTCATTCATGTTTTTAGATACATATATATTTAATTTTGTAAACATATGTTCATTGAAATAAATATGGATTATGTGTTTATTTAGATATTTAAATTTATATTTAAAATTTTATTGTAATTTATTAATCCTTAATATATTTATAAAAGAATTAATATTTTAATACATTTAAAATTTAATGTTTATAGCATTTAACTTGTTATGTTATTTTAATTTCATCTCATTAACAAAATCTTGTATTTTAATTTCATCTCATTATCATTATTATATATTATCAAGTAAATCCTTTTAATATAACCAATTTCATTAGCATTTAAATCTTTTATAAATATATATTGTGTTATTGATTTTTAGTATATTTGTAATGATCTTTATAATTTCATACTTAAAACTATTCACGAATTTAGAAACCAATTCTTTTTCACATTATAATGAATTTTATTATCCATAAAAATATAAATTAATTACAATATTCCTAATGATTATAAACACAAAATAGATAAATTATTAGTTATATATTTTAGAATCACAAATAATTATATAAATGGTTTGACCAAATTATTTGGTAAATATTTTTCAATCTTAATTTTAATTTTTTAGTTTTGTTTCAGGGTTTTAATAAATTTTTTTAGAATATATTATTAGAGACAAAAAAAAATAAAAAAACAAATATCTATAAAATCGTTGATGTTGTGAAAAAAGTCATGAGATATAAGTCATTTGATATAATTTTTTCTATTACAATTATGAGTATAATTTAAAATAGATATTAATCAGGAATATCTTTTGTATGATATATCTTAAATATTAGAAATTATTTTATGATAAATTTTTATATTTATTTCAAATATGGTAGTTGAATATTAAATTTTATTATTAAAGTTAATAATAATGTATTATAAAATTCCTATGTAAAAAATGTCTTTAATGTCATAATATATATTTCGTTTTTATTATATTTATTATATTTAATTATTATATGTTATATATTTAAATTAAAATAAGTATTGCAAGTGGCATTTACCCTAATGGCAGATGGTAAGTCCACAAAAGATATGCACACTTGCATATCCTGGGATCGAGTCCTCCCGCTTGCATTTGCAATAACTTGGCTAACAAGCCGGCCATTTGTGGGCCAATGTTGACAAAAAAAAAATTAAAATAAGTATTTATAAATTAAAGTTAAAACAAATTTATAATGTTACGTAGATAAAAATGATAATAATATTTAGTTAAATAATTTTATCATCTTATTAAAGAAGAAAAAAACGAAATTTAATACTATAAAAGATACGAAATGTTTTAATAATTTGATTTTATTGTATATAAAGATGCGGGACGAAAATATGATCGAGCCCAAATGTTTTTTTTACAAAATACGAAAATCTTAAAAATTTAATCTAAGATTTATTACAGTTGCGTAAGCGTGTGTGCGAAAATTGTAAAATTGTCGGCAACTAAATACAACTTCTTGACCTAGAAGAGAACTCTATTGATCACGGTTAGTAAAAGTTGTTTTTTTTTTTTTGTATTTTAGGCAAAATTGTCTTCTTTTCAATTTCAATTATTAAATGTTACACGATATAGCTAAGTTTCTAAATAATAGAATTTAATTTTTGAATATATAAATGTATTTATCTTTTATAAACTTGTTATATATCATTAAATTAAAAGCAACTTACAGTCAAAATTACTCTTTTTATTTAATGTTAATATAGCTTTCAAGTTTTAGTTTGATTACTTTTAATAAGTAAAATATTCTCTTGCATCCTTACTAAACAAAGTAGTCGTTGGAGAAAAAAAGTAATCAACCTTTTTTAATTTTTTTTGTTTATTACAATTATAGAAAATTCAACTTTTTATAACAAAATAAATAATTAATTTTTAGGTGATAAATTCACTAAAATAAACATATTTATACATTTAAGGATTGAATTATGTTGTTTGTATTAGGTAGAAATGTAGCTAATAGACCTAAGAAAATACATATTTATTATGTAAAAATAGAGTAACAAGAATATTTACTTGATATTTTCTTAACAACCTGCATTCTACTATACACTTTCAAAAAGATAAAGAAAACAACTTTAAGACACAGTAAATCATATATAATAATACAGCTTTATATTATTATTTTCTGTTTGCTTTATTTCCGGGTCGGCCGATAGAATTGTCATCATTTAATTCAATTTAATATTCATGTTAATAATAATTCAAGATCTTTAGAAAATGAAAAGGAAGAGAAATGGACGGTCAAGATGTAACGTAAACAAAGTTGGCGGAGGGAAATAAGGAAAGAAAAGAGAGAGTCGTGTCCACATGGGCGGCCTTAGGCTTTGTGTCCCACTTTTGTCCCCTTGCCTCTCTCTTGCCTTTCTTCCTCCCGACATCTTCTCTCTCTCTTCCTTTTGCCCTAACTTCCATGCCCTTCTTTATATACCTCGATCTCCATTTCCTCAAACTCATCAACCAAACCCAACAACAAGAAGAAGAAGAAGAACAACAACAACAACAATAAGCAAGAATAGATATTGATTCAATAGCAATGGCTCACGAGAAAGTTAATGAGCTTAACCTTAAGGACACAGAGTTATGTCTTGGATTACCAGGAAGAACAGAGGAAACTAATGAAGAACAAGAGGTTTCTTGTGTTAGAAGCAACAACAAGCGTCAATTTGATGAAACTCATGATGAAAAAGAATCAACTCCTCCTACAAAGTAAGTAGAGAGATCTAAGTTTTCCAAATCGTTTCTTTCAAATGATTATCTGATGAATTGTTGTACTAATGATGATTCTTTTGAAAATTTACAGAACTCAAATCGTTGGTTGGCCTCCTGTGAGATCTTACCGTAAGAACAACAGTGTGAGCTATGTTAAAGTAAGTATGGATGGAGCTCCTTACCTTCGTAAGATCGATCTCAAGACTTGCAAAAACTACCCTGAGCTTCTCAAGGCGTTAGAGAACATGTTCAAGTTCACAATTGGTGAATACTCTGAGAGAGAAGGATACAGAGGTTCTGGATTTGTACCAACATATGAAGATAAAGATGGAGATTGGATGTTGGTTGGTGATGTTCCATGGGATATGTTCTCTTCATCTTGTAAAAGACTCAGAATCATGAAAGGATCTGAAGCTTCTGCTTTAGACTCTGCCTTATGATATGATTAAGAAGAGATTCGATGAAGATCTTTTGATCCAGAGATTGATTCTCGACTTTGATGAATGAAACCCTTTTTGGTTTGATTCTGATCGATCGACGATTGACTAAGTTGACCAACAAAAACACAGCTTCAGGGTTTTGTCTGATGAGAGATTCATCTCCAAGTGTTCTTTTTGTTTTCGTTATTAGATTTGAAAGAGTTGGATGTAAAGATACATGAAATCTTATGTATAATACGGACACATACTGTAAAATAATTGGTTACGCTTTACAAGATCAAGATCAATTTTCTGTTCTTGATAAACATAATCATTTTATATTGAAAGATTTACTATAATACTCTACAATATAACCCTTATTACATAAGAAAGCTTGAAAGGGTGGGAAATGACACAAAAAAATGTATAGTTTTATTAATTTTGAAATTATCATAAAAAAAATTAAAAGAAAAAATAAGAATTGAATCTTATTCTTCGTAAAAAAACAAAACAAAGATTAAAGAGAAAAGAACCTAAATTGCACATAAAAGACGTAACAACAACCGCACTTCGTTCTCCTTCATCACCGCGACACTTCGTCTTCCTCAATCTTAGAGTCTCATAGTGGCACTTCGTCTTCCTCAATTTGTAACGGTATCGTCTTCCTCAATTTGTAACGGTATCGTCTTCGTCTTCCACTGCATATTTATGCCTTGTTCTTCCACTTCATCTCTCTGTCTTGTTCTGTTAGTTCACGAAGGTGTAGAAGATGCAGAATGACCAAATTTACAGAGTCGAAGCAAGAGCTTCTGGAGTTTAACGATTTTTCCCTCTAATCTCTTACACGATTGTTCAAGAAGGAAGTTCGGAAAAGAATTCTACTCTGTTCTTGAAGATGTGTATATCTCAGCTTCAAGATGAAACCTCAGAAGTATTATTGAGCCTTTTATTGAAGATAGAACCCTGCAACGATCTTTGAACTCTCTTCTCTACTGGTTGTTCGCTGTTTCTTCGAACTATTTCGATTGTAGAGAGCTCTACTCGTTCTCTACTGTATTTCTCCAAGGTTCTGTACTCCGTATATTTATAAGAATCTATAATGAGGCTCAATGTACATTTCATTAAATCAAACCGGGTCAATGTACATTTCATTAACGAATTCACGAACTTAAGAACTATATTCCAACATTCCCCCACATATAGTTACTTAAGCATTTAACAAAATATGTTGATGCCAACTTGGGCTTGAATCAACTTTTACTTCTAAGGAATCGCTCATGTATAAGTATGGTTTTCCCTTTCTTTGTAAATATCTGAGTGACTCAGTTATTCATTTCCTTATGGTTTGAATGATATAAAGACATATGCGTGAAACAAATTGGTCTTTTATTTTTCCATTCACTGACAGGACTGACTCTATAAACTGTAACATTCCTATTACGTTAGAGTTTAGTAGACAATACATTCATCAAGATGACACGATGTTACATATACTTCTTCTGTTTGACCTTTTGAACCATAAGTGTTTCATTTAAGTGATTCACTTGGTAAGGAGTCCGAAGTCAGTAATTGTCTCTCCTTGAGTCCCATCTCTCGAGCTGTGTCCAAGACGATGCGTCTACACAAGACCTTCGTAAAAGGATCAGCTATGTTCTTAACAGATCGAACATACTCTAGTGAAAGAATTCCAGCTTCAATCAAGCTTCTGATCACCTTGTGTCTTAACCTTATATGTCTCTTCATCCCATTATACAGCTTATTTATAGCTACTGCTAAGGCTGACTGGGAGTCACATCTCAATGAGATTGAAGAACAAATTTTTCCGTGCATTGGAAGGTCAGCCAATACACTTCTCAACCAATCTGCTTCTTGAATTGCCAATTCTAAAGCAATCAATTCAGATTCCATGGTTGAACGAGCAGTACAAGTCTGTCTTGTAGACTTCCAAGAGATTGCTCCTCCTGACAAAGTGAAGACAAAGCCACTAGTGGAGTTTACTTCGTCTTTGTCAGTGACCCAATTAGCATCACAGTAGCCCTCAATCACGCATGAAGACTCATCGTAGCACAGGCTCCAATTCAATGTCCCTTTTAGGTATCTAAGTAGTCTATGTAAAGCCTTCCAATGATCACTATTGGGACTATGTGTGTACCTGCTTAATATGCTCACTGTGTAGGCTATGTCAGGCCTAGTACAGTTCATTAGGTACATTACGCTTCCTAATATCTTAGCATACTCCTCTTGTCTAACACTATCACCTCTGTTTTTACATAGATGAAGAGATGAATCGTAAGGAGTCCTAGGTGGTGGTTCATTCCAGAAGTTGAATTTCCTAAGTATCTTTTCTATATAGTGAGCTTGGTTTAATGCAAAACCCCTTCTGTTTTTGAATACCTTAATTCCTAGGATAACATCAACTTCATTCATGTTTTTCATGGAAAAACTAGAGTTCAGCATGGACTTGGTCTCAATCACTAGTAACAAGGAAGTTCCTAGGATCAATATGTCATCTACGTAAAGGAAGATGATTACATACTCTGTCTTAGTTACTCTACTAAACACGCAATTATCTCCGGAATTCAAAGCAAAGCCATTTTCAATCATTGTTGCACTGAATTTTTCGAACCATTTCTTTGGTGCTTGTTTAAGCCCATAAAGAGAATTTTTCAGCTTACATACCTTGTTTTCATGTCCTTCCTCTATGAAACCTTCGGGTTGTTATATGTAGATTTCCTCGTCTATATCACCATTCAAGAATGTTGTCTTTACATCCATCTGGTGTACGATCAGTTTTTGTGAAGATGCCACTGCCATAAGTAGTCTGATAGAAGTTATCTTTGACACAGGAGAGTAAGTATCGAAGTAGTCTACTCCATGCTTCTGACTGAAGCCTTGAACCACTAATCTTGCCTTGTATTTATCTATGGATCCATCGGTTTTTAACTTCTTCTTAAGAATCCATTTGCTTCTCAAGGCTCTGCATCCGTTTGGTAAGTCAACCAGATCCCAAGTGTGATTTGAGAGTATAGACTCATATTCACTATTGATAGCCTCTTTCCAGAACATCACATCCAATGTCATCATGGATGCAGAGTAGGAGACAGGATCTTCTTCTATAAGAAACGTGAATATAAACTCTTCACTCATCTCTTCATGTTCCACAATGTAGCTAGTTATGAAATCTGAGCCAAAATCCTTTTGTTTTCTGACTCTTTTACTCTCCCTAGGAGTTGAAGTATCTACTTTAGAGACCCTTTTTACAGCAGTGAGTCCTGTAGTTATTCTACTTGCAGGTTTCTTGAAGGGAAATAACTCTTCAAGGAACACTACATCTCGAGATTCCAGAACATGTCCTAGCACCATGGTCTCTGCATTGAATGTTAAGCATCTATATGCTGAGTTGTTCGAAGCATAACCTATCAGAACAGAGTCCACAGTCTTAGATCCTATGTTGCTTTTCTTGAAGTCCGGGAGACCTACTTTGGCAAGACATCCCCATACTCTCAGATAGCTCAGATTTGTTGTGAATCCCTTCCACAATTCATAAGGTGTCGTAGTCAGACCTTTGTGTGGAACTCGGTTCAGAATATAGCAGGCAGTAAGTATGGTTTCCCCCCACAATTTGTCACACAAACCTGAACTCAACAACATGGAGTTCATCATATTTTTCCAGAGCTCTGTTTGTCCTCTCGGCTATCCCGTTCTGCTGAGGGGTGTAAGGGGGCGTGAACTCGTGGATAATCCCTTCATTAACACAGAATGCTTTGAATTGATCTGACGAGTACTCACCTCCTTGATCTAATCTAATTCTTTTTATTCTCTTGTCTAGTTGGTTTTCTACTTCAGCTTTATACTGAAGAAATGCATTGAAAGCTTCATCTTTTGCATTCAGTAAAAATACCTGACAATACTTTGAGAAATCGTCAATGAAAGTAATGTAGTATTTCTTTCCTCCTCTACTCGTTGTGTTTTTGAAATCGGCTATGTCTGTGTGAATCAAGTCTATCAAACTAGAGCTTCTCATTATTGGATTTTTAAACGGTTTTCTAGCATGTTTGGCTTCAACACAGACTTCACATCTGCTGGAAGGTTTACAGGATTTCATTAATATAAGTCCTAGATGATTTAGTCTATCCATGGAGTTAGAGTTCAAGTGCCCTAGTCTACCATGCCAATCATCAAAACTACAACACAAATACACATAATCTTCTCCTTTATTAATGTTCATGGTTTCTAACACAAAAAGATTGTTGATACAAAAGGCTTTTCCAACATACTCACTATTCTTAGTTAGGACCATTTTACCAGCATCTACAATCTGTTTAATGCAAGCCATCATCAACAGAGCACTTGAAATAAGATTCCTACGCATATTAGGAACTAGCAGGACCTTAGTGAGAGTAAGAAATTTACCAGACGATAATGATAGGTCTATTTCTCCTATTCCAGACACCTTCAAAGCACTAGCATCTCCTAGAAACACATTCTCACATTCTGTTGTCACCAAGTTCCTGAAGAGAGATCCCTGATTACATATGTGCCTAGTGGCTCCCAAGTCGATGATCCAGTCCACTTTATCTTCTGTGGAATTTGCTTCGGTGACCACAACTATTATGTTCTCTGTTAGGTGAGCCTTTACAGATTCCTTACTCATTATCTGCTTCTTGTAGTCTTGTTTTTTATGTCCAAACTGATTACAGTTCTAACACTTAAACTTTTTCTTGAACTCCACTGAATGATTCTGACTAATCTTCTTTTGATTCTTGTTAGTCTTTTTCTTGAATTTTTCTTTAGAGGAAGAGCTCTCCACTAGATTTGTGTCTGAATTCCCGAAACTAGATGTTGCAGAGATTCCTTGAAACTTTCTATTGGCTTCCTCAATCATAATATCCAAGATCAACTCTTCCAAAGTCATTTTCTTTTTCTCATGTTTAAGTTTAGATCGATAGTCATTCCAAGACCGAGGCAATTTATCTATCAGAACATGAGCAGCAAGAAAGTTGTCAATACACATACCTTCAGCTTGGATCTTTGAAACTATTGCTTCATATTCCAGAAGTTGCTCCAAGACGGGAAGATCATCTCTCACAAGGAATGTGGTCCACCTCGAAGTAACATACTGTTTCTTGCCCTCATCTTCTCCTCCATAATTCTTCTTTAGACTTTCCCAAATTTCTTTGGCAGAATCCATTCCAACATATATATCAAACAGACTTTCAGAGAGATGACGAATCAAATGTCCTCTATAAGTTCTGTTATGTTCCGTCTCTCTTTCCTTTCTTTGACAGAGTGAAGTCGGAATCCTTCTGTGATAGAGATTCGTTGAGATCTTCTTTGGATTTTTCTTCTCCATTCATCTTCGACGAATCCGAATCACCCAGATTAGTATCCTTGCCGGAGAATTCGCAAACTTCATACAAGACATAATCTATGCCAATTTCTTGGAAGAAGAATAGTAATTCTTCGGACCACCTCCGATAATTGGCTCCGGTGAGTGGTTGTATTCTAGATAAGTTCGGACCACCTCCGAACAGGAGTAAAATCGTTAAAGATTATTAGTTCACGAAGGTATAGAAGATGCAGAATGAACAAATTTACAGAGTCGAAGCAAGAGCTTCTGGACTTTAACGATTTTTCCCTCTAATCTCTTACACGATTGTTCAAGAAGGAAGTTCGGAAAAGAATTCTACTCTGATTGAAGATGTGTGTATCTCAGCTTCAAGATGAAACCTTAGAAGTATTATTGAGCCTTTTATTGAAGATAGAACCCTGCAACGATCTTTGAACTCTCTTCTCTAGTGGTTGTTCGCTGTTTCTTCGAACTTTTTCGATTGCAGAGAGCTCTACTCGTTCTCTACTGTATTTCTCCAAGGTTCTGTACTCCTTATATTTATAAGAATCTATAATGAGGCTCAATGTACATTTCATTAAATCAAACCGGGTTAATGTTGGTTTAGTCCTTTGGTTAACGAATTCACAAACTTAAGAACTATATTCCAACATGTTCTTCATGGAAAACGAGTATTTCTTGTTCTTCCACTTCGTCTATTTCTTTATTTAGAACTTGTATTCCTTGTTTTTATACTCTATAATCATTTCAATTTCACTGTCTATTTTGAAGGTTTTTACAGAATTTGTGTGAGCTTTTTTGGAAAATTTGGTAAGGCTTGAAGAGAAATTGAGGTTGGTTATAAGTAACTAGTATAGAAAGCATATAAATCTTAGTAATGTGCAAAGGATTGTGGTTGAAATCTTAGTTTTAGGTTTCAAAATTATTTTATGGGTTGTAGTGTGGTTTATTTGTGGAATTCTTTTCTTGGAAATCATAGTTTGGTAGGTTAATTTTCTACACTTTTGTTGGGTTTTATAAACTATGTGGAGATGATTTTTGTTTGAAAGGTTCAAGAGTGGTTGGAGATGATCTTGAATTATTTTGTAAGTAGGAGTGTATAATTACTTGAGTAGGTTTATTAATTGATGTTTGATAGGTTTTATAATTAATTTTGCATGTTTGTTGAATGATGTTTGGTATGTTTTCAACGCGCTTTGTAGCAGGTTTATTGATTGATGTTTGGTAGGTTTTTTGTTGACTGTTTTTCTGTTTGTA
The DNA here is from genome assembly GCA_023374145.1 of Lepidium sativum. Lineage (NCBI taxonomy): Eukaryota > Viridiplantae > Streptophyta > Magnoliopsida > Brassicales > Brassicaceae > Lepidium > Lepidium sativum. Next base: position 21,078 of record JAKUCM010003272.1, read on the forward strand.
CCCACATCTATGGCAGATAAGGACTACTCTCGCAAGTTTGTTGGTTGATGTTTATGTTTTTTGTGAATATTGTTCTTGAAAATTTTAGAATGCTAGGTAGATTTATTGTGGGAAATTTTAAGAGATGATTCTAATTTGTTAGGTTTATTGTGGAATTTTTTTAAAGATGATTCTACTTTGGTAGGTTTATTGTAGACAATTTTAAGAGATGATTCTAATTTGGTAGGTTTTTGTGGACAGTCTTAGGTACTTTTGTAAAATGTTGTCTCGTTTTTTGGTAGGATTGTTTGTTCATTTTAGATGGGGTTTAATAAGTATGTTTGACGTTTTTGGTAGGTTTATTGTTGACGGTGTTTTTGTTTTATAATCCACAGCTATGGCGTTGAAGGAGTACCCACCAAGCATATATCCAGAGGGTAATTCTCCACTTCAAGAACGAAGTTTCAATCACACTCCAAGTTGTCAGACCTAGCATGGTTCATGGTACTGGTGATGCAGTTTACAATGAAATTAGGAATAGATCTGCAGTTGGGGTAATTGTGAAGCTTGCGAACGTGAAAAATACTTGGGCAGTGAAGCTAGTGCACTATCTATTGGTAAATCAGCTGTATATACAGAGCAAGTTTGAGTTTTAGGTGCTGATCGGTGGTTAACCAATTCTATTTTCGCTGCATAAGTTTGAGGAGTTGGCACAACTAAATTGTGGTTTGCTTCCAGTGGGAGATGAACCTACTATTTCACATGGAGAATTTTGGGCAGAGATGGAGGTAGATCCTACTGATGGGCCAACATGGTTTGAGGTGCAGAAGGTGTTGAGAAGAAGTAGATCATGGTCCGCTAAGAAAAGGAAGGTGGTAAGCTTGCTTTTCGTACTTCATGTAGGAGTTTATTAGACATCCATGGAGAGAGGTTTGATAGACGTCCATGGGGGCAGGATTACTTTTGAAGTGTTGATCAATTCAATCAAATATGTATCATTGAGCTGTGATTTCTTTGTGGTGCACGGTTTTTGTTCATGCATTGTTGATTTGGGTGTATGAGGCAACCCCGATTGTAGGAGATATGTGTGGTGGAAGGAGAGAATATGTCATTCCTCTGCTATGGTGGCAGGCAGGAGACGATATGCACTTGATAAATTGATCGAACAGGATAAGAACAATCATGGATAGGTATGTTTATATTTTGTAACTTGTAGGTTTTATGTTTTAACTTTGGTTGGTTTTTGATATTGTTTAGTCGGTTTCTGATATTGTTTGCTTATTTTTGATGTAGTATATGGTATGTATTTAGATTAAGTTTGGTAGGTTTTTAAAACAGATATGTAGGGTTTTTGAAACAGATTGGGTAGGTTATCAGTTTCAGTTTGATAATATATAAATGTTTTTTGTAGGTACGCTGTGAGACACTTATATCCTAAGGCTTCAGAGGAGATTTACCCTGTTTGGGCTGGAGATGTAATGGATCCAAAAAGTAGACAATATGATCCAAAACCATACTTCAGAGTGCATTGGACATGTCCTGTTTGGAAGAGTCAAAAGGCTCCTTCAAAGGTTGTTGCAAATCTGAGGGAACAGAGGAAGGGTGGTGATTCAAGTAGTGGAGCAAAAGAGGAAGAAGCAATTCGATAGGTTTTCTCAAGGTGTGGTAGGTTTTCTGATTGAAAGAAAGGCCAACAGAAGCATGATGTTCTAGTAGGTTTCTTAAGTGATGTGATTTTTAATGTTTTAGAAGGTGAGAAAAAGAAGGGCAAGTAAAAGAAGGTTGAGGGAGGAACTAGATATGAGTATCAATTTGACAGAACTGAAGAATTCCAAGTTAGAAGCGAAACAAAAGTTGGAGAAGAAATTGAAAAAAAAAATTAAAGGAAGAAATATGTTGAGAGACAAGAGAAGGAGAATAGTGTGGTGATTGCGATGCTTCAACCATGACTAAAGCCTTGGATCGGCTAAGTAAAACCCATGCGATGATGAATGAAACGATTCTCAAACTTGAGGAAAGCAAGACTTCACCATCCTCTTATGTGCGTTCACCTTGACTTTGGGGTAATGATAAAGGCAATGACGATATGGATGATGGTGGAGATGATTCTAGTGATGCAGTTAATCTTGTTCCTGCTGGTAGGGAAGTTAAAGTTGATTCTCCTATTGCTTTGCTGTCCTGGTTACTCAAAAGTGGGGAGGAAAAGTATGTAAGTCTCTATTCGATGATTAAGCGTAAGAGTTGTGTGTTGTTACCTGTTTTTTTTGAAAACAAAAATGTATGAGAATGTAAGTGTGTGGTAGGCTTCTATGACGCTTTGGTAGACATTGTATACGCTTTGATAGAATTTTAAAGTAACGGTAAAGTTGCTTTATTTATTTCAGTGTTTGGTAGATAATATGTCATGACTTGGTATGGTTTTAATTGTTTGGTAGGTTTTTGATATGTTACCAACATTGTGTTATTGCTCAAAAATGGCTAATTGAGACTGAAACGTCATCGGATCCTGACTGCCCTAGAACTCGAGTTGTTAGGAACCCTGAATTGAAGAGAAACATTAAAAAGAACCTAACACACCTAAGAAGAAAAAATCAATAATGTATCTCCCATTAGGGACTTGAATCAACCAATTATCCATACCGCCTATCAAACTAACGCCCCAATTAACCATATGCGTAGAGAAGGTACCATTTGAGGGAGAAGAATAGTTCATTAGTTTGGAAGACGTATTGCCAAGACCGAATCGCCATATTACACTTGCAGCTCAGGTATGACGTGGGTTAGTAGGTATAGTGGAATCAGTTTTGTAGGTTTAAAACCGTTTGGTAGGTTTATTAGGTTTACCAGAAGTTTGGTAGGTTTATCAGAAGTAAAATTGTAGGTTGGGTAGGTTTTTGAATATTTTTGGTAGGTTTATTAATTTGGAAGTTGTCTGAATTTTCTCAAACTATGCCCTTTCGAAGGCAGTTCTGTAGTCAAGCGTAATATGGGGAATGTCAAGCCTTCTGCCATAGCATATGATCCGTTAAGGCTAGTGGTGAAGCACACAGTTTATCAGGTCTATAACTACGTGAGGCGTCAAGTGTAAGTTTCATTCATTTGTTTTCCCCAGTTTGAGTAACGACACATCTAATGTTGTACATAATTAATTTTTTTATGTCATAGGGATTTAATGGTACCATATCGTTTTATAGATGATTTCAATATATAGTTGGTATTGGTGAGAGGTAAATACTAGCAACTATCGAATCGCAAGGTATATCAATCCAAATTAGAGAGGTAAATACTAGCAACCTTAAACGCGTATGAAATCAAATAACTAAAGCAATCAGATGTCGGGTATTCATTCAGGAGTTAGAATTCTTGTCAGGGAAACTATTGAGGAACTAATCTGATCATATTCTCAGCTTGAACATAAATAAAGACAAACCAACTCTCGTTGAATCTACCCCTCTACTAATAATCTAAAGGTCTTAACTCTCATTGGTTTCAGATTACAAGTAGGCTTTATCGCTTAAGTTCAATAACCCACAACCCAACCTAGCATCAACTCTCGTTGGTAGTGAAGAAATTGCTCTTATAATCTAATTCTAGTTCTTAACAATCTTCTGGAAAGTTAACAACCTAAAATCATCGACTAGGTGATCAGGCTAATCTATGCATTAAACTCAAGTATTAGAAGGAGAATCATCTGTTCATCAATCCTATTTGTTCCCCAACAGTGAATTCTAAAACCCCTAGAATCCCTAAATCCAATCCAAGATCTACTCAGACATAGAGCAATGGATCAAGCAAATCATGATGAACAGAAACTAAAATTGCATTAATAAATAGAAATAGGATTCAGAAATTCTTCTCAAGTGTGAAGAGATCTTCTCCCTAGCTTACAAACTCTCAAAACTCTGTAAAATTTGTTCTCTAACAACTCTAAGACGACTCATGACTCTCTTAAAATAAAATAGGAAAAATAGTATTTATAGGGCCCGAAACAAGAGCTGAAAGATCGTGAAATTAGGTTTCTGCGAAGGACATCGATCGATCGATCCTAGAATGGATCGATCGATACTTGGATATAGAGTCGATCTCTTAGAAGCCAAGTCGTTCTTTAGATCGTGCGCATAATCCTTGTTAGAAGCACTGATCGATCGATCCTTCTGTTGATCGATCAGTCCTTCCTTTCGTGGAGAATACCGGGAAATGCTTCAAACTTCTCCAAAGTCCCACCTTCAAACATGATTCCAATTCTGAACATTTTTGACCTGAAATTTCAATAAAACATAGATGAATTCCCAAATATAACCGTAATAATGAGCTCAAAACCGACAAAATATGAGGAACATCAATTGGCCAGGGATAAATTGGTCGGACAACAAATCTGGCTGGTGTCGCGATGTGGTTAGTAATCTTTGCAACCTTAGTACATTTACGGAAAGTTGTTTGTGGTTTGGTAGATTGATGTGATAGGTATCTTTGAACATGCACAATGACAACTAGAATGAACTTGTTCCGTGAGAGATTTATGGATAGCTCCTTGTTCGTATATGAGTGACCGATTGCTTTTCTCGACCCCCTGTTCACTTGGTTGTGGTTCTCTCTCTTTTCCTCC